>ML264840.1:5210-53452 GCA_005239495.1 Nicotiana undulata | reverse complement strand
TTGGCTTGATTGAATAACAATAGTGATTTAGTGAGTAGTTTATACAAGTCTCTGTGGGTTCGATACTCGATTTATCATTATATTATTTGTACGGTCACGTATACTTGCATGTGCGTTTGGGAGCAACACTTGTTCGACTCAAAAAATTTTCAAAGAGATGTCGTTAAATGCTATGAGTGCACCTAGCTACTTTGCCAATAGTAAGAGTAGAGGTTGAATGCCTGAAGCAATTCAAGTGTTGGCATGCCATCTCAATTTATTAACAACGGAATATGTCATGTTGCTTCTGCTCTGATTTCCAAATGTGCAACTAAAGGCCAAACGCAGACTCTTACGAGGAAAAATTCAACCATTACAGTTGCACTAGTGAATCTAGACGATGGTGGGGTTGGATTTCCCCCTGTTGATGATGATGGCGACGTGGGCGGGGGTGGGGGTGGGGGTGGAGGTGAGGGTGGTGGAGGCAATTGGGCAGGTGGGGATGGTGGAGTCCATTAGGTAGGTGGGTTTTTCTTTTTCGTTTTTCTTGTCATCCTAGGCATCTTGAAGGATGAGGAGGAAGAAGGACCATATAAGGACCAAAGAAGAAGAAAACCAACATATTAATAATATCCCTTTGCTTATGTATTTTTTGGAGTATAGCATTACTTGTAGCCTCATTGTGTTCCACAAAAAAATACTAATATGCACTTAGAAGTGGAGGTTTCTTCTCAACTCTTTTTATATCAGGATGGTTGATTAAGTTGCTATGATAGTCTTAATTTGTTTCAAAGGGTATAATTTCATACTTTTCATTCTCACAAAAATAAAAACTCACAATCCTTTGTATGATAAAGCCAACCAATACTAGCAGGGACTACTCAATTATTTGCTTACTTTTAGGATTTTTTTTCCCTCCACTACGCTTGCTTAGATTGTACTCCATTCTATATATGATGGATGGTCATAGTTCAGTAAAGATTTTAAGTGGGTACGCTTGGACTATGCTATGTATGAATGGTCCTACGAGATAAGGTTTGCAGATGGATCATGAATTTAACCAGATCGAAACATTCAGCTGTCGATGAACAAAGCTTGTACGCTTACTCTGCCTAGCAAGAGTACTAAAGAAAAAAAGAACTGATCGATCTAATTTCCAACTTCAATTATTATAGCTACAATAGCTAATCTATAGTGTGGACCTTAGCTCAGTATGGAGGGCATACGACCTTCTTTCAGAGTGCTCTATCCTTAGAAGAAAATTTGTTTTCGCATAATCTCTTTCTTTGGAGTCAAGGAGGCACGAAGAGCTAACAGAGAGCCTTTTTTACTCTTATGGGGGGCTAGTTGTCCGACATTTCGTTGCTCAATCACTGATCTGCATTTACTTTGGTGATAATCTAATTTCATGGGGCTCTAAAAGAAACCAATAAATTAAAGAAAATAAGGCAATTAAGAATTTGATTTTTTTATTTATTTATTTTTAATTTTAAACTCCACTATAGGGAGTTCATTGATTCCATCCATCCAAAGGGGCTGATTACAGAGAGAGGTCAAAGGACCCTCGCACAAAAATAAGATGAGGTACATTCCACCCACAACCCTTCCGAAAAAAACACTTGTAAAACTAGCTTACGAACTAATTAGCCTTATCATACCTAAGCCTAATACTAGGCATTTGACATCTCAAGATGGTAACTAGTTAGCCAGAAGTAGTAGAATTTTTAGCCAAAGTATCCGCTACATAGTTAGCTTCCCTTAGGCAATGTGAAATACTACAATTAACTTGGGGCGGGATCTGCCATATGTCATCAATCATTTCTTTGAGATTCAATTTTTGGTGCTTCTCATCTTCAACATATTTGTGATGATCAAGGAGTCGATATCAAGAATGCATTCTTGAAATTCATTTTGCAAACACCATTGAATTCCAAATTTTGCAGCTAATGCCTCTGCTTGGTTGATAGTAGAACCCAAAATTGGCATGGAAAATGCCATGATCATTATTCCCTGCGCGTTTCTAACGATGCCTCCATATCCAGACTTCTCCCTTGCAAAGCTTCCATCAGTATTGATTTTAACAATGCTATTGGGAGACTTTATCCACTTTACTATTTTCCATCTGGGAGTTGGCCTTAGCCTTTCCACAATATCACAGAGCTCGGCTCAAGTATTTCCGAGTGAGCAGGGAAAGTCAAACTTGTAGCTAGTTGAAATGTCCACCATATTTGATGCTCCATTCTTCTGTGCCACATCTTTTTCTTTCCTCCGTATTTACATGAACGCCTATGAGTCCATAACTCCCAACAAATTACAATAAGAGTTATTTGGAGGACCAATTTATGTACAACATTATCTTAGAGTTAGTTCTCCACCATCTACTTAGCTTGTCATTCATTATTTCATTTCTGTATTGGATACCCAAAGTACCTCCAAAGAGTTTCCACAAATGTATTGAAACTTCGCTATCTATGAACACATGCTGGATAGTTTCTCTCTTTTTGACATTGCAACAGGAACACATGGACATGGAGTTTATTCCAAACCTTCCAATTGTGTCGCTGAAAGGTAAATTCTTTTGGACCAATCTCCACACCAACAAAGATATTTTTAAAGCTAGATGTGAGTGCCATACCTTTTTTCTAATGTTATCTCTTTTCCTATCCTCCCCTGGTTCCCATATTGTACGGTCCTCTTGGCAGGTCTTCCTAATGGGTATGATGGCATCTGCTGAACAATATCCATGGGAAGTATATATGTCAGTTTTCCATAATTCCATGTACTTTCTATGATGTCGTTATGTACAATATCTTTAGTAGCCCTTGATTGAGTAGGAATCAAGATTCCTAAGGCTCCCTTGGTAGTACAGTTGTCCCACCAAAAATTAGTTCCACATTTATGCACCTTCCATATGATGTGTTTTTCTACCTTGTCCCCGACTTGCATCAGTTTTGCCCATGAGTGCGACTGTTTAGCCACCTTAGCCTTTTCTACTGGGTGGCTTCTGCTATAATATTTAGCTTTAATGAATGAGTACCACAATGATTATTGTATCCTAAAGTTCCACCATCTTATATGTAAATGAGTCACTAATGTTCTCTAGTCTTTTCCATCCAATACCTCCTTTTTATTTCGACCAACATAGGTTAGCCCACGAGCTCCAGTGATATTTATCTTTTTCATCTCCAACTCCCCAGAAGAATCTTGCAAAATGTTTCTCTATCAGTTTTGAAAGTTCCTTTAGGGGGTGCATTGCCGCAAGGGTATACGTAAGGACAACTTGTAGAACATGTTTGATCAGAGTAATCTTGCCACCATAAGATAGAAACTTCCCTTGCCACCCAGTATCTTCATTATGATTTTATTCACCAAATCATCCAAAAATTGATAATTTATTCCTTCCTACATATAGAGGGCACCTCAGGTAAGCGAAAGGAAGCTGCTTGTGCTTGAAGCCGGTACTATCAATCATTTTGTTTAGTCTTGAAGTTGAGGCCTTTCGTGAGGTACATAAGAAGCTCTTATCTTCATTAACCTTATGCCCTGAGCTTTTCTCATAGAGTCTCACATGTTTCATGACAACTTTCAAAGATTTGATTTTACCTCCACTGAATATAACTATGTCATCTGCATAGGCGAGGTGATTAATTTTAAGACCTCTAGTGTTCATAAAGAAAGGGACAAATTTAGGGTTATCATACATATTATTTAGCAAGCACGACAAGACTTCTGCTCCCAATATAAACAATGATGGTGAGAGTGGATCACCTTTCTTCATCCCTTTAGAAGAAGTAAAGAAATCCCTTCTTGCTCTATTAACTATAATTGAGTACCACACTTATGAGATTAGCCTCCTTATGGCCTCCATACACCATTATAAGAAGTCGAAGTTCCTCAATATTGATATTAGAAAGTCCCAAGATAGTATATCATATGCTTTAGCCATATCCAGTTTGATCACTGTGTTGCCACCTGTGTTTGGCTGAGAAATACTATATACTATCTCATGAGCTAGCAACACATTATCCGTGATAAATCTGCCCTTCACAAATCCACTATGATTTTCATAAATCAATCTCGGTAGTAATGAATTAAGTCTTCCAGCCAGAACATTCGAAATTATCTTAGCAGAGAAATTGCTAAGACTAATTGACCTCAGTTATGCAAAGTTGGAAGGATATTGGACTTTTGGAACAAAAACCAGACATGTATACGCGTAAACTTTAGTCAACCTTTTACCTTCAAAGAAGCTGTGAGTAAATTTGACCATATCTTCCTTCTTAATACCACAGCACTTTTGATAGAAAGTTCCATTAAATCCATCTGGTCCCGTAGAGCTTGTAGCACTCATATCGAAAACTGCTTCTTTGATTTCATTTTCCTCGGGATCTTGTGATAGTTGTACATTGTCTTCCTCAGTAATGACTTCCTTGATGCAATTTAAAATATTCACATCTACATTGACAGAGGGAAGGTTGAACATCTTCTGAAAATGCCTGGCTGCAGCTTTGGCAATTTTCTCTTTCCCTTGAATCCAATTACCTCTATGGTTCTTTATTTTGTGAAAGTAGCGTTCTCCTCTTTTCATTGATTACATTATGAAAGTGCCTATTGTTACAGTCACCCTTCTCAAACCACCTGACTTGTGATTTTTATTTCAACAGAGATTCTTGCATAGCCATCCATCTGACATACTCTGCTTGTGCCTTGTTTAAATTTTCTCTAGAATGTTCAATGTCAACTGTTAAATCTAGATCTTCCAACGTTTGTACTATATCTTCCCATTCCTCCACCTTCTAGTATACATTACCAATCACATTCTCTGACCAATAGCTTAGTCTTCTTCCCAACATTTTGAGTTTCTTTCGTAGAATCCACATAGGACTCCCCATGATTTGAGTACCTCATACCTCCCTAACCAAATCATAGAAATCTGGTCGTTCAATCCAAAATTCCAGGAACTTAAAAAAATTTACAAAGTCCTTTTGCTCTATAAGACACTTCATATGCAATGGCCTATGGTCGCAACCAGATCTGCTGAGGTACCTGACCACAACACTTTGAAATTCATGTAACCATCCATCATTAACCATGATTCTATCTAATATTTTCATATCCTCCTCCTAGGACTCCAATTACTACACCAACTAAATATTGAACCCATATACCTTGCATCAATAACTCCACAACTATCCATATAAGCGGAAAAATGAACCTCTTGAAAACTCCATGTGGCCTACCCCTCTCTTCTCACAAAGATCCGTAATGATATTGAAATCCCTCCAAGGCACCAAGGCTCTTTAATCAGAGATTCTATTTGTATCAAACTTTCTCATAACTTCATTCTTTCTTCTGGTGCGCATTTAGCATAAACTGCAGTGATGTATACTTTATTTCCTCCATAAGCATCCTTTAGGTTAATAGTGATTTGTTGATCATCTGCCCAAACTATATTGGCGTTGAAGTTTCCAAACCAAAAACACCATATTTATCCTATATCATTGGACAAGCGATGATAAAACTCCAAGAATCTTCTATAACCTTCAACTTTATCCTTCCTAACAAACGGTTCAAAATGGCAACAAATTGTAAATTGTTAATTTGTTTCAACCTGTGATTGGCTTTTTTGGATCTCATCCCTCTTATATTCCAAAAGATGGAAGTAATCATGTAAGATTATAAGAGGTAGGTTTGTATCCTTTCCTTGTTAGGGTTGGATTAAATTCTATTTTTCTTCCCCTTTCTTCTGCTTCTACTTCTTCCTTTTCTCATATGAGACAACCCTGCTTTATCTACTACCTCCTTTCGATGCCTCTGGTAATGGTCATCCAATTCACCATTACTATGGTTCAATGGTGCGAAGGCATTTATCAAGTTATTGGCTAATACAGCTAATAGAAGGCAGGGGAATTAACATATTAAAGAATTGGTGCAAGAGAATTGTGATGTGGAGAGCAACTTAGTCATTTTATTAGCTAATACATAATTCTTACCACGTTACGAATAATCTGTAACTATTTTTATGCCAGATTCGTTCAAAAACATTTAGAATTTTAATTTGTAAAGCCGCTAGCAGGTAGTATCCTACCTTTAAGAATTTGTTTAAGGGTGTGATGACCCAAAAAGGGTCATCTTGTAAATTAAGACTCCCTTCCAGGCTCATATGCCTTAAAAGACTAATTTTGATTATCTCAATTTGCGTGTGCAGTCCGGGCGTGAAACCGGAAAGCTTTTATGTGAAAATATGATAAATAGTAATTTCTAGAGTTACAACTTGGCTTTAGTTCACTTTGGTCAATATTTTGAGTGAACGGACCCGGATCTGTGTTCCGACGATCCCGAAAGATTCGCAGTAAAATATGGGACTTGGACGTATGCCCGGAATGAATTCTGAGGTCCTTAGCCTTAGAAAATAATTTTTGAAGAAAATTATTTTGTTGGTTGTTACAAGAAATAAAGTAACGAAATAATATGTGAAATGGTTGGTATCGGGCCCGTATTTTAGTTCCGGAGCTCGGAACAAGTTTGTTATGATATTTAAGTCCTATCTGTGAAATTTGATGAGAATCGGAGTTGGTTTGACATGATTCGAACATCCGGTTAAAAAGTTAGAAATTTTGGTGTTCTTGAGAAAATCTTGAGTTTTGAAGTTAAATTTGTAGTTTTTGATGTTATTTTGATAATTTGAGCGCACAAGCAAGTCTGTATGATGTTTTTAGACTTGCATGCATGTTTGGTTTGGAGCCCCGAGGGCTCGGATGAGTTTTGGGTAAGCTACGGAGTGTCTAGATTTAGAAAAAAATTTGCACAGCAAAAATCTGGTGTTGGCAGGCCTCTGATCTCGCATTTGCGAGATCAGACTTTGCAAATGCGAAGTTCTGGGCCAGCTCCAGATCTCGCAAATGCGAGACTCTGGTCGCAATTTCTAGGCCCCGGGAAGTCGCAAATGCGATAACTGCGGCCTATTTATTGGAATTTTGATGGGGTTTTCACCTCTTTTTCAATACTCTCAAACCCTAAACCTCCATAGACAATTTTTCCAAATACCCAAACTTCCCTTTCATTCTTTAACAAGCTTTAACAAGAATTTAACTTAGAATCTAAAGTTTTCATGGTGAAAAATTAGATTTTTTGGGTAGAACTTAGGAATTTTAAAATTTGGGGATTTAGACCTCGAATTGAGGTCGGATTCCAAAATCAATTGTATATTCGAGCTCGGGGGAGAATGGGTAAACGGGTTTTGGTCCGAACCTCGAGTTTAGACCAAGCGAGCTCGGGGTCAATTTTTATAATTTGATAAGAAAACATAGGAAAACCATAGCTTTTTCATTAAAGATAATTCCTTTAAGCAATAATTGATGATATTGAACCAATTGTGATTAGATTCGAGCGGATTCGAGGGAAATTCTAAAGGAAATTTGTGCTAGAGCAGTGATTTGCTAGTGACAAACGAGGTAAGTACTTGGTTTAACCTTGACTTGAGGGAATAGGAATTAATCCCCAACTTGATTGTTATGTGAATTTGCATGTGTGTGACGTATAGGTGAGGTGACGAGTACCTATGCACTACCAAATTATCTGCTTAACATGATCTCTTCCCAATATCCAATTATTTACTTCCTAACTTAATTGTTTTATGATCATTGATGTTTACATGTCTATTTGGATTCGTTAACTTACTGTTAAATATTGTTTCAAATATTTTGGAAGTGTTGGTTGTTCCTTTGGTTTTGTTATGATACATAAAGATTGAGCTAGATGACAGTGTTATGATATTTACATATGTTCCGATTGGTTTAATTATTAAATTATATTTGATGAAGTTTATGAGTTGTACCGCTTTTTTGTTTACAATTATTGAGACAAAAATATTGTGAAAATCTTGGATTGAATTGTGAAAGTTTTCATAAATAAAATAATATGATATGTTTGATGGGAGCGGGTTGTACGCTGTAACAAGGAGTGATAAGGGTGGACATGGGGGGTCGGGTTGCACGCCGCAACAGAGCAATAAGGGTGATATATATATGGAGGAGCAATAAGGGTGGACAGGTGGTGTAACGACCCGGCCGGTCGTTCCGTAGAAATTTCATTATTATTCCTGTTTTTGCCTTGTCATTGGTTGGTTATACTGTTTATGATGTGTTAGAGTCGGTTGGCTCGGAATTGGAATGATTATAGAAGAAATTAAGACACTTAGTCTGTAAAAGTAGCTTTAGAGTTAGAAAAGTCCACCGAGAGTTGACTTATTGGTGAACTACCTCGAAATGCGGATTTTATGGCTCGGATAGCTTCGTTAGATGATTTGGGACTTAGGGGTGTGTTCGAAATATTTTTGTGATGTCCGATGTAGAATAAGGCTTGAATTGGCGAAAGTTAATTTTTGGCAATTGTCGGTCGGCAGTGGAACATAGGTTATCGGGGTCGGAATGGAATAAAGGAAGTTGGAACAGGTTCGTAATGTCATTTTGGTTATGTCTGCAAAATTTCAGGTCAATCGGAGTTGTTTGGATAGTTTCGGCGTCGTTGGTGGAGTTTAGAAATTTCAAAGTTCATAGGCTTGAATTTGATGTGATTTTGGTGTTTTGATATTTTATTTTGTGTTTCTAAGGCTTGACTAAGTTCGAATGATGTTATGGGACGTGTTGGTATATTTGTTGAGATTTCTGAGGGCCTCGGGTGGATTTCGAAAGGTTAACAGATCAATTTAGACTAGAAGAAAAGATGCTGCATTATTTCACAGCACCATAAACAGTCACTCGGGTGAACAGTAACTCGGGTGAACAGTAACTCTGGTGAATAGTAACTCGGGTGAACAGTACTCGGGTGAACAGTAAAATGCGTGAACAGTATTAAAAAAAAACTTCGCGGTCATTAAACCCTTTTACACCATTTTTGAACGGGAAAAGAGCTTTGAGGCGATTTTGAAGAGAGGAAATTATTGTTCTTCATTGAGGTAAGGATTTTGGACCCTAAAACTTGATTATTTGTGATTAAGAAATAAAATATCAGTGTTTAATTCATGAAAATCAGTAGGAAAAGGTGGAGTTAGGGCTTGAGATTATGAGACCTTCTAGGGATGATTTGAGGGGTCAAAAGAACTCCGATTTTCGAGTTCTTTATATGTACGGACTCGTGAGATGATGAAGAACATTTTGGTATAAAGTTTTTCTAGTTCCGGGATGCGGGATCGGGGGTCGGGTTTTGTACTTAAAATCGATATTTTTTAATTGGAAAAAATTTCTTTAGCATAATTTGATGATAAAAAACTGAACTTGGTAGATTTGGAGCACTCGAAAGTTGATTCGAGAGGCAAGCGTGTTGCAGAGTAGCTTTTCGGGCTAGTTCGAGGTAAGTAATGTCTTTAAATCCTATCCTGAGGGTATGAAACCCCGGACTTTGCATCCTTTCACGGTTTTGGAGTGCACAAATTGGGAATTTGGAAATATATTCCTTTTTAGGCGACTATTGAGTTGTGAAATCACCTTTAAAGCCTATGCTTAATAGTATTGATATATTTGGGCTGTAAGCCATGTTTGGGGCCTAGTGTCAATCTGTTTAACCCCTTGGGGGCTATTTTACTGATATTCCTCACTTGATATGTTATGATTTTTCACTCAGTCCTTCTTGATAACTGTTTTGACACTCAGAGTATGTTGATATTATTTCTTGAAAATGAAATATTATTTTTGGGTCGAGAACCCGGTATATTTATGGCCCGAGTGGCATATTGAGAGTGTCTGACTGAGTGAGGCCAAAAGCCTATATTGTGAGGATGTTATGATATGAGAGAGATCGAGTGCCTGAGAGTGATTGATGCCATGATTTGGCTTATTTATAGCGCTTGGGCTGAAGGAGCCCCTTCGGAGTCTGTACACACCCCCAGTGAGCGCAGGTACCTACTGAGTGCGAGTGACGAGTGACGAGTGATTGGAGGCGTGAGTGATTGTGAGGTTTTGAGTGACTGTTACAGAGAGATGGTGAGGTGCTGAGGGAATATTTATGAGTGATGATTATGGCCCGAGGGGCAGATGTATGATGATATTTTATTGAGTTTTGACCATGATTCACTTCATTTTTCAAACTGATATTTTGAGAGTTTTACCGAGAAAATACTGGAAAATATACTTGTTTTAAAGAATTTTACGGAAACTGGTTTGAACTTATATACACTTATTTGAACTGTGGTATTTTACTGTTTTGTAGATTGGTGTAAGTATGTTGTGTGTTTTTTATTCTTCAGACTGTGATTTATTTTCATTATTACTGAGTTGGCGTACTCATCATTACTCCCCGTACCTCTGTGTACAGATCCAGGTACTAGTGCGGAGCAGGATCCATATTCGCTCGTTATCAGCAGCATTTACGGGATTTCGAGGTAGTTGTCCAGCGTCCGCAGCTTCTTCATTTCCCTTCCTTATCAGCATTAGCATTTGATTCCTAGACATTGTTTATGACATTAGCAGAGTTAGTTTTATTTCTTAGATGCTTGTGACCATGTTGACTCCAGTCCTGGGGAATTGTTTAGACAGTGGATTATTTTATATTTGTTTAAATACTTAGGAAATTTTCATACTTGCTATGCTGATATTAAATGATATTGCGATATTTGATTAAACTAAGTGTGTAGTTATGTGATGGTTGGCTAGCCTAGTTCCATGATAGGCCACATCACGGCCTGTTAGGATTTGGGGTCGTGACAGGTGGGAGCGGGTTGCACGCCGCAACAAGGAGCGATAAGGGAAGACACTTATGTTTAACTGATTTTCGAAAACAAAGATTTGAAAACTTACTGTTTTACTTTACTATTTATTATATTTTGCACATACTTTTATTTTAAAGTCAAAAGTTGGAATTTTGGAAACCCATGTGAGAATTTGGTTATAGCTGAGACCTGCAAAATGTGGTTGAGTTATTTAATTTGTTTATCACATATTATTGTTTTGGTTAGTTTAGAACTTCTTTTTCTGATTTATGTTGTATTGTCACAGGTTATGTTATGATGGGTTCGTCGTAGCCTCGTCATTACTTCGTCGAGGTTAGGCTTGGCACTTACTCAGTACATGGGGTCGATTGTACTGATACTACACTATGCACTTTTTGTGCAGATCCAGGTACTGGCCAGAGATAGGCGATTTTACTAGTTGTTACCATTTACTCGGAGATAAGAGGTAGATCTGTTGGCGTCCGTAGATTCCTGGAGTCTTCTCTTTACTTTATATAGACATTGTTTTATTTCATTCAAAGCAGAGATACATTCTTTCAGCCCATTATTTGTAGCACTCTTAGTAGTTCGTGAATTGTAACACCAGATCCTAGGGTAATTTATGGGTATATATTTAGTTCGTGCTTCGTCTATTATTTCAAACATTATTTATGATATCAGTTGTTGGAAAGTATTTGATTTTATGTTTATTTTAAATTGTTTATTCGTGTTTAAATAGGTTGTTAGAAGAAAACGGTTAAATAAATCCTAACATTGGCTTGCCTAGCAAGTATGGTGTTAGGCGTCATCACGATTCCCGAGGGTTGGGAATTTGGGTCGTGACAAAAGGGGGCCCTCTAATCATCTATCAATGAAAAGATCTGCATGTGTAGCGTCGTAAGGAATCCTAGAAAAGATCGATTGAGACTCCACCCACGGTTCCACGAAGAACACTACGAACTTGTCTAGGACAAGCGTGAGAACTTCGATCTGCATGCCTGGGAGTAGCTCGAACAAAGAAGAACCTGGTTCGGTTTTAATTTAGGCACGATTTCGTCTGTTGCTAGGTCTGAAAGTGGAACCAACGAGGACACTGTTATGCAGCTTAATGAATCGAATGGTCCTTCGGCCTTCTTTTAATTCCAATTGTCGGCATAGATCCCATGAAACCCGCGCACTATTACTACGAAAAAGCCATGCGATTTCCTTTGCTACTAGGAAAGTAAGCAACGTCTATTAACGCCGAAACTTGAGTCGAATTGATCGTGTCAAGTGTGAAAGTAACCATCAATGATAGTCATTGAAGTCCATTGATATAGACTCCTCCCCCTTCTCAACGTAGAAAAAGATCGAGAGGGGTCCGAAAGCCCCCAAAGAACGTAAATAAAATTCAATTCACTCCTTATTCTCTCTTAATCAAATGAAGCTTGTCATGCACCAGGTCTTTCCTTGTTGTTCTGTTTCCACCACAAGAAATACGCACATAAGAGATATTTTCAGCGCGCAAAGGATCCGTTGAGAATTTGTGGAAACTGTACATTATTTCTTGGTTAAGTTAATAGCGTTTGGCATCCAAAGATATCAAGTCGAATTCTTTTCTGCAAGTCAAAACAATTTAAAGTAGGTTTTTTATCCAACACAAATAATTTGAAATTCTTTTAGATGGAGTACTAATTCAAACACACAATTGTTTTCAAAGAGCTAATAAACCAAAATCAAATAACTTAGAAGAAGAAACTAATTACCCTTCATAATTAATCGGTTGAAAATAAGAATCAAAAATCAAAAAATATAACACAAAGGGTTGTGATGGCATGAATATGATTCCCCTATCTTAAATCAGAGGCTTTTACTTAGAACCCTAGAAATGAAAAAAATTCTAGTAGTTGGAGCGCTTTTCCTGGAAACCAAAAATAAAAAATCTATTTGTGGAACTAAGATCCTGTACGAAAGTCCTTAATCTATGGCGGAAAAAAGAAGTAAAAACCACTACTACTTTTCTACTTCGTACTATGTACTAAGCGACTTGAGTATGTTACGACTTTTCTCGAGGAGGCTTTTTTATCGCATCCGTGACATATTCTGGTCAAGCTGATAGATCAGTGCTTTTGTAATTTACATATATTTGGCAAAAATAATTTGACGTTAGGTGCATCCGTGTGTGTTGACTTTGTTGTGCAAATTGAAAAAATGACCTATTGTCTATACTAATATGCTGTTAAAGTGATCTTTCTAAACAGAGGCGGTTAAGATAAGAATAATAACAAATTAAGCTACACTAAAAAGTTGAGGCTATTTCAGTTGACGAAAAATAATTCTATAGAACCACAACTGAGATAAACCACAGCCCGCAAGGTTGGCTGAATTGGTTGTTTGAGTGGTTTCTAGTGTAGGAGACTTTGGATTGACTCTCATCACCAGCCGCCTTCGAAGTCACAGTTTGTCGCACCAGACTTGTCTAGTATGGTTTATATTTTTTGTGTGATTTGCAAGCTATTGCACAATCAGCAGGTTAGATAACATGAAGGCGGCGGAGATGAGGATATTGAGGTAGATGTGTGAGCGTACCAGATTAGATAAAATTAGAAATGAAGTTATTCGAGACAAAGCGGGTGTGACACCTGTGGAGGACAAGATGCGGGAGGCGATGATTCAGGCATGTGAAGAGGAGAGCCATTGATACTCCGGTGAGGATGTGTGAGAGGCTAGCATGGGAGGGTCATCGGAGAGGTAGAGGCAGGCCAATAAAGTATTGGGGAGAGGTGATTGGGCAAGATATGGCGTTGTTCCAGCTCATTGAGTACATGAACATGGATGGGAAAGTGTGGAGGTTGAGAATAAAGAAAAAGGTTTAGGTGATCGAGTGTTATCCTTGTTTGTTAGCAGTGGCTTTGATACACCACTTGGAGCGTTCCGTGTTTTTTTTTCGTACCACTAGTCTTCTGTTACTACTTCTTGTTGTCTTGTGTTTCGGTTTCTGATTGCATTACCTTTTGCAAGTTTTGTATTTTTGCTTTGGTTGACAGATCGGTTTTCTTGTTATTGCCCATCTCCTCTCTCCTTCTTGAGCCGAGGGTCTTCCGAAAATAGCCTCTTTGCCTTTTTAAAGGCAGGGATAAGGTTAGCGTACACTCTACCCCGTGACCCTACTTGTGGGACTACAATGGATAGGTTGTTGTTGTTGTTGCACAACCCAATGCACACTTGAAGGGTAGCGACTGCGGGTTCCAAATGAGATAAACCCAATTTTCTTGGTGTGCGTTTTATAATTAAGGTGAATTAGAAGTCAAACGTACAATTTGATTGTACCATCCATGCACTACTTGTTGCAACAAACTTTTTAAAATTATCAGATTGGAGTATATTTTAAGTTGAGAGTTTTCAAGTTTCAACTATAGCAAATAACAATGGCTGTTGAAATTTGTTTTACAACTCTAAAAATCTTTATCTTAATTTTTGGTATTTCACATGGAGATTCTGAAGAATGACAAATATTCCAAACATTTGAACAACATACCTAAAAACACAAAAGACTATCATTTCCTTAGCCCCATAAAGAGGCCATGAGGAGGGAAGACAAACAAAATAGAACGTTTGTCATTCGGATTGGAATTTATTATTTCAAAAACCAATAAGATCAAAGTAGTACAAAACAAAACTGAAGTACTTGATGCACACCCCCTATTTATATATGGATCAAGAAGATTAAAAATCTAAAAGTATAAGAAAAAATAGGGGAAAATAGGAAAAGCATATTTAGAATTAAGTTATACATGGGGGTGCATTATTAAAGTTATATTAATCTGCAAACTAATCTAAGGAATAGCAGATTTTCTTGAAGGTAGGTAAGTTATCCTGAAATAGAGGAATGAAGACATCAATACTTCCATCTCCAACGAAAGATGGTAGAAAAAACATCCCACCTTCTACTGGGAAATAAGAAGGCATGAAAATGTACGGACAGCCAGTTCCAAAATCTAAGTCATAGAATGGAAACCTTAACCAACTGTCCACTTCAAGATTAGGGCCAAGTATATGATCATTCATATCTGCTGTTGGAATAAGATCTTGTTCCTTCACTTTGGTATTAGCAAAGTCAATGAATGATCTGAAATATTTGTCATTTACCTTTGTAACAGCGTCATGTATGAGCTTTGTTGCATGTGGAAGAGGCTCACGTAAAAGGTCCTTTACTTTTGCAGTAGGAAATGCCCAAAGGACTAAGTTTCCAAAATAGTCATTAGGTACTCTAGGATTCAACCTCGTTCTACCATTGACTGCGATTCTGATTTGTGTGGTCTCAAAGGCATTTCGGCCACGAGCTTTAGTTATGGCCCTCCATAGATGTGCAATGAGACTTTCAAATGTGCTATAAGGCTTGTTATTTCCATTCATTGAAGAAGCCTTGACTTTAAGCTTGGCAAGAAACTCAATAGTAAAATGAACTTTGTGTACAACTATATCGTCCGATATATGATGAGCCTGATTGAGCAAACGCTCCTTTTTCATTAACTTAGACGTGAACTCCACTCCCTTATGCTCGTATTCGATGAGAGAAGGGTTTCGAGGAGTGAAAATTGTACGATCATGTAAAGGAAGTGGATTGACTCTGAGGCCTCGACAAGCTTGACCCCATGCAACCAAGAAGTTGCTAGTGGATTGGCCATCCGCTATCATATGATTGGAAGTAAAACCAACAACCAAAGAGCCACAAGTAAACCTAGTTAATTGAACTTGCACCAATTCTTTCACATCATTCAAGCTAGGGTGTAAGTTGAGCAAAGATGGTGAAGGTTTGTAAGGCATTACTTGATCAAGGGTGCTATCGACCGATGCCTCGACGAATCTAACACCTTCATCATTGAGTAGAATAGTCACTGGATTTCCATGTTCGTCTTTGCTTAATCTCCCAGCAAATTCAGGATAAATAGCTAAGGCTTTTTGAAGACCTAATTCAATAGTAATATTTGGTGGGGTGGGAGGGCGATAGGCATATATGATAGCAATATGAGCATCATATGTAACCTTATCAAAGACACTAAGGGGAATGTAACTTTTTGTTGGAGAGATGTCTTCACAAATAGGTTTAACGATTCTTGAACTCTCTATTCTCATCTTCATGGTTTTCTCCTTTTTGGTTTTATGGCTAAGTGAACAAACAAATTTAGGAGTAGAGAGAGTGGAATGCTTTCTTTTAGCTTGAGATACCAGTGATTGATGAAGGCAAAGGCTTGGGTATTAATTTATATAAAATTCCTTTGATTTTTTTAAGACGTGTTTCTGTTGTAAAGAAAAATAAAAATATTTGGTATTGATTTGAATAATTACATATGATAAGAAGAAAAGAAGAGACAGGAATATTAGTTAAGGGCATACTGAATTTTCAATGTTCAAACTCAACTAATTGGCTAGTGTCTTGGTGCTTTAGTCAATATAGCCAATTTCCAATTAAAGATGCCATATTCATTTTTTTTTTCTTTCTCTAATGAATTTCGAATTTCTGATATTTCGAAAATATTTAAACATCACTCCTGTTCTTCTCTGAAAACAAATACTTCTTTTTTTTTCTGGCTCAAAATTTATATTTTATGAAAAAGAAAAGGCAGAAAACCAAGTATAATAAGATCCAAATAAATAACAAGTAGATGTTGTAATCGTGAGGTTGACATGTCTGCTGACAAATGCCACGAGCCACACAAATAAACAAGTATTTATCGAAAGATTTCTGACTTAAAGAAGCAAAGTAGTTCAAATAGTCATGCTGTTCCTGTAGAAAATAGATTGACTGATTAGCCATATCATTGCTTTACAAAGGATAATGTTAAATGTTAAAAATAACATATAACCATGCTAATATTTTTTAATTAAACACTTAATTATATTGTCAACTAACGCTGCTTGTGCACACATATTATGAAATATTTTTATTAGATCTTTTATCAGTACTTGATCAAACTGATCAATATTGTAGACAGTAATATACGATTTTGACTCGTTTTGCTGAGTACTGTACCAACTTTTGCTCAACTAATTAGCTTGTGTCTTGTTCTTAAATTTGCTTCACAGCCAGCTTTTAAAGTCAGATTCACTGCTCAACTAATGGAATCTCATATTTGACTTGTGAGATATTTTAAGAAAAATTTACACTTGTTCCATTTACTAAAAATAAAAAATAAAATCAAAGTGGACAGTAAGACCACACCGACTATATGAGTGTGATACTGTGATACAAGTTTATTTTAGGATGGATATCTAATCCTATATGGATAATTCTTTTTTATTAGCAAAAACACAGAGAAATATTTTTTGATTAGTGAGGATCCATGTAAAAAAATGTGGTGCACTTGCACCCCATATGCTGTTGACTAAATCTTTTGAAACATGTATACAAATTTGGGTCAATTGCGTTTTGCACTCCTTTTTGGTGGAAAAAAAATCTTATTACCAACCAAGAACAAAAACAATATAAATTTTGCTAATACTAGCTAGCTAGTCTGAGATTACCTGCTAGGTAATTGTTGGCCCAAGTAAAGGATAGTTTTGAAGATTGACAAAGGAACTCATGCATGAACCAGGTCCATCACTGGTATACATAGACACGGGCAGATTCAAGCACGTGAGATGCATCTGAGGGAGATAAACGTATCCTGGCATAATAAATATCTCATGATAAAAAAGGTTGCATAATTGATAAGGAGAAGGACTCCTTACTCAAAGAGAACATTATCCAAGGTAAGGAAGGAGTTAGAAGTTGAGATCAACTAGAACTCTTCCACCAATGAAGAGTAGCATTAGAATTCTAGTTAATTCTTTATCTACTAACTATATATGTTGCAGGATGTTCTCTTTTTACTAGTACGTACAAAAGCAGAAGTTAAACGTGAATTGAGAGCAAAATAGCAAGGCATTTTGCAAGCAATTCGTGTGACATTCAAGTGTGCAAACCTGAAGCTACTTGAACCAGATAGAAAAACCAATTCCAAGTATCTGTCTTTTATTCTAGTTCAAGTGTAGAAGGTGATTTTATATTGTACCTTTCAGCTTTAACTAGAAGTATTTGTAATAGGTACTCAGTGTATTCAAGTTAGAGTTAACTTGAAGTTGTCGCAACAGTTAGAGGTTGTTTTCCCCAAGGGATTAGAGTTAGTCCTAGGTTTACAAAAGAGTTTTTGTAAATGCAGTTTTGGCTCAGTGATTTAGTGAAGAGTTTGAGAAAATCATACTAGAAAGTAGGTCGTGGTTTTTTCACCTTTTTGAGCCAGGTATTTTCCACGTAAAAATCCTTGTGTTCTTAATTTCTGTACTTATTATTCCGCAACAATAGTATTAGGAACACATAGAAGAACCAGGTCCTTTTATAATCTATGCACACGAAAAATTGGACACCACACAAATAACCCCCCCCCCCCCCCTCTTGTGTGGTATTGAGGTATAAAATATCAATTGGTATCAGAGCGGGTTATCCTTGAAGAGGCTAACACCTTAGGAGAAGATCAAGATGAGTGCACCACCTGGAAATTGGGAAGGAAAATCAACTGCTAGGTCTCCACTCTTCACTGGCCAGTACTACTCCTAGTAACAGAATGAGAGACCACATCATTGGAGAAGATTACGAGCTATGGATATTGTCACTGATGGTCCCCTGGATACCATGAAGAAGAATGCTGAAGGAGTAGATGTGCCAAAAACAAGAGTTGATTGCATTGCTGAGGACTTGAAAAAATGGGAGAAGAATGCCAAGGCCAAGAAATGTCTTGTGTGTGTGGACTTGGTCCAGACGAGTACAGCAGAATTCAATGGTGTACTACTGCTAAGGAAATTTGGGACACGTGTCAACTAGCTCATGAAGGAACACCTCAAGTGAAGAAGTCCAGAGGAATTCTACTGTATTCTCAATATGAGAATTTCACCATGAAGGAAGGGAAAACCATTCAAGAGATGTATACAAGGTTCACCACACTGACAAATGAACTTAAGTCTCTTGAAAGGATTATTCTTGAAGAAGACAAAGTTGGGAAGATTCTGACAAGGGTTCTGCTAGTCTCATGGGAAAGCAAAATTACTGCAATTCAAGAATCAAAGAACATTGCAACTCTTAAGTTGGATGAGCTGATTGGAAATATCACTGCTTATGAACCTAGAAGGAAAACTATGAAGATGGATGTACCTAAGAAGGAAAGGAGCCCGGCACTCAGAATCATTGAAAGTGTTGATCCAGAGGAATATGAGATGGCTATGATCACAAAGGACTTCAAGAAATACCTAATGAGAGGAAAGGGTTCTTCAAGAAATGGAAACTACAGCAAACCAAGGGTTCTTGAAAAACAAACCAATGAGGGTTGCTACAAGTGTGGGAAGACTGATCATCACATCAAGAGGTCCTCAATGGGAAATAGAATGGAAGAAGGAAAGAGTTGAACGAAGAAAAGGAAGAAGGAACAGGTTCATCCTAAGAAAAACAAAGGATAAACAAAGGCTATGGTTGCTTCTTGGGGTGAAAGTTCAGATGAGGACTCAGATGATGAAGATGGATATGAACAAGCACTTATGGCAATTGGAGAATGGTAGTAGACTATATTACGCGATGTAGAAGTTGTTTACGCTCTAAGTTAACCATACTTTATTGATGTTTTAAGTGCTAAATGATGATAAAATGCTCTAATTAAGGTTTTATGCTTTGCAGGAGCTACTCCGAGTGAGGAGGATGATATAGAGTGTTTTGGGAGAGTATGTCTAGTGAATTATCGTAATTACTCGAGAGAGATTTACGGTAATAAGAGTGCTCATGATCGATAGAGACAATTAGGCAAATTTATATGAAACATAGCAGGAAGGGATTCCATCAATAGGGGAAATCATAACCTTAGATCCTTCTCATTATTGTTTACAACCCATTTGTAGTTAGCTCTTAGTTAAAATAGTTTCATTCAGTAATAGTTAGTAGAAAAACAACCAATTGTTATTCAAAATATCTTGAAAGTTGATTACGTGGAATTGAGTGAGTCTGATAACTGTAGTTGGTAGGTTAATTCCCTGTGGGATTCGACTCTGGACTTAATATCCCGATTATATTGACAACGACTGCTTAGTCCTTTTTATAAGGCATAATTGGGCGTGATCAGAGAATTCGATGAGGAATCTGAGGTAAGTATAATTCATCTCAAAGACAAGATTAAGTTTTTGTCTAAAGAAAAACTTTCTGAATTACTTTTAGATTTCATTGATGAATCTGAGGAGATAAGGAATAGTTGTCTAAGGAATGTGTGATTTTAAAAGCAAAGTGTAAGAACTTGAAACTCAGAGTTAGTGAGACTATAAGTGAGAATACTGCACTGAAGAACCGGGTTCATACATTTAAAGCAAATGCCCTAAAACTAAAATCAGAAAATCTAAAACTGAAATTAGGAACAAGTAAGAAGATAGTTGATTGCACACAACTCACTCTAGAGGAAACCATAGGTAAACTTAAAGATGAGTTCTATAAGAAGGATGAGCAGGTAAGAGTCTTGAAGGAGGATCTAGGCAAGGTCAAGCATGAACTAGACAGAACTTGTAAATGGAACAGGTCCTCCGATGCTCTGCCATGCCTACAGGAACATCATAGTAGCAATAAAAGAGGACTTCATTTTGGGAATCAACAACCTAAGTGGGATCCCAAAAGCAACTACCTCACTCTTTCTGAGAACAAGATTTGTACTCACTATGGTAAAATTGGTCCCTATAAAAGTGAATGTAATGCAAAAGAAAAGGCAAGCCAAAAGAACAAAAAATTTGTTCAATGGAAGAATTGGCTACCAAGTTGTGCTAAAAAGAATTTAATTCATCCTTTTGCCTATAGAAAGGGACCCAAACTAGTTTGGGTTCCTAAGACTAGCCCCTGATTTCCTTTTGCAGGTTCAAGTGAAGGGGAGCAATCAAATATGGCCCATGGATAGTGGTTGCTCAAAGTACATGACATGAAGCAAGGACCAGTTCATTTCACTTGAGGACCTCAAAGGAGATAATGTCTCCTTTGAAAATAGGAAGAAATGTGAGATCATTGGGGTTGTCAAGGTAGGTAAGAATGACTCTCATTCTATTGAGAATGTTTACTTGATAGACGGCCTGAAATATAGTCTAATTAGTGTATCACAATTGTGTGATAGAGGTAACTTGGTAGCATTCACCTCTACTAAATATTTTGTGACTAATCTTACCACTGACAATATTGTTTTGCAGGGAAAAAGAGTGAACAATATATATATTATAGATATGTTCACACTTTCAGGAAATGAACTCACTTGCTTAAGTGTGATGGACAGTGATCCCCTCCTTTGGCATAAGAGACTTGGACATGCAAGTCTAAGCCAACTCAACAAATTAGTCTCCAAGGACTTGGTAATAGGACTGCCTAACATTAAGTTCAAGGAAGACAAAGTCGGTGAGGCTTGTGTAAAAGGGGAAGCAGGTAAGATCCTCTTTTAAATGCAAGAAAGTGGTAAGTTCCACCAGAACGATGGAAATGGTTCATATGGATCTCTGTGGTCCAATGAAAACATTAAGCAGAGGTGGTACAAGATATGTGATGGTGTTTGTCGATGATTACTCTAGATTCACCTGGACATTGTTTTAACATCTAAAGATGAAGAATTTGACATGTTCGCTCTCTTTTGTTAGAAAAACTCATAAACAACTAGGTAATCAACTTGCATCAATTAGGTCTGATCATGGCAATATTTGAAAATGATAAATTTGCTGAATTTTGTGATGAGCATGGCATAGATCATAATTTTTCTGCTCCTAGAACTCCACAACAAAATGGAGTAGTCGAAAGAAAGAATAGGACACTTGAAGATATGGCTAGGACTAGTAAAATGTCGTAATTACTCGGGAGAGATTTACGGTAATAAGAGTGCTCATGATCGATAGAGACGATTAGGCAAATTTATATGAAACATAGCATGAAGAGATTCCATCAATAGGGGAAATCATAACCTTAGATCCTTCTCATTATTGTTTACAACTCATTCGTAGTTAGCTCTTAGTTAAAATAGTTTCATTCAGTAATAGTTAGTAGAAAAATAACCAATTGTTATTCAAAATATCTTGGAAGTTGATTACGTGGAATTGAGTGAGTCTGATAACTGTAGTTGGTAGGTTAATTCCCTGTGGGATTCGACTCTGGACTTAATATCCGGATTATATTGACAACGACCGCTTAGTCCTTTTTATAAGGCATAGTCGAGCGTGATCAAATTTTGGCGCCGTTGTCGGGGAATTAACGGTGTTATCAATTACAATTGAAATAAATACAAAATTCTTAGTGTAGTCAATTTGATTAGGATTTCTCTGGTCCAGATTAGTCTGCAGAGGTCGAGGCCACCTAGTGCCTTTGATGCGCCCGATGGCTGATACGATAGTTGACACATCAACGTTGAAGATGTATTCCGATAGCCGAGGTGCTTCTTTGGGATCGACATTCCTGCCGAATCCACTCTTACTCATAAGCCCTCGAGATCTCTGACCTCGATAATTTCTTATATCACCTCGAACGGGGTTACGTCCAGGCCCGTTGTTTCTCTGATTCCACTGTATGACTGGTAACGATCTTTGTTTGACCATGGTTCCCGATCAATATCCCTTTTAACTCTGTCGACAGGCCTGATAGGATAAACAGACTCGGAAGGAGTTCCCAATTGATTGTCTTCGACCCTAATCTTTGATTGATACCGATTATAGACATCGACCCAGGTGACAACTAGGTATTCAATCAAGTTCTGCTTTAATTTTTGTGAGGCCATCGAGCTTCGTATGTCTAATCCTTAAGTAAAGGCTTGAACGACCCAATCATCGGCAACCGTGGTAGATCCATGCGTTCCATCTTGAACCGAGACACAAACTCTCTAAGCATCTCGTTATCTTTTTGTTGTACCTTGAAGAGGACTGACTTCCTAGTCTCGACCTTTATGGCTCTGGCGTGTGCTTTAACGAAGGAATCTGCGAGCATGGCAAAAGAATCAATGGAATTGGGTGTCAGATTATGGTACCATATCATTGCTCCCTTTGATAGGGTCTCCCCGAATTTCTTCAACGGTATGGACTCGTTCTCATCGTCCTCCAGATCGTTCCCCTTAATTGCGCATGTATAAGAAGTGACATGCTCGTTGGGGTCTGTTGTCCCATTGTACTTGAGAATTTCTAGCATGCAGAACATCTTCAGAATTGGTTTTGGAGCCGCACTTGGGGGGAAGGTTTTTTGTACAAACTTCTTTGAATCCAAGCCCTTCAAAATCGGTGGTGCCCCCGGAATTTGATCAACCTTGGAGTTATAGGTTTCTACTTCCTTGTCATTTGCTTCAATCTTCTTCTCCCTGATTCAATTCCCTTTGTCAGCTCCTCGAGCATCTTCATGATAGCGGGGTCGGTCCCTAATTCATTTCCGTTTGATCTTCTCGACATCGATTTGGCCCTATGAACAACTTCCTGTGATGTCTCGGGCTCGACCCTGCTCGGTGCATGGTTCTGATTTTGGAGTTGTGCTATTGCAGCTTGTTGAGCCTGCAACATTTCGAATATTATTCTAAGGCTGATTCCGTCTTCTTCGTCGCCCCGTGCATTCTGATCGGCTGATCAAACGTCTCTGCGGACTCTATTCTTGGGGTTGACAACCAGATTTGCATTAATCGCAATATGGGAACTGACGTCGATTGGGTCTCTGACCGGAACTCCATCGAGTTCAACTGGAGGCACTTCGTTCCATGGGGTGGCTATGTTGTCATTTTCTCCATGAAAACCAAGGTCATTGTCGATGTGTGTGGGTACTGCTTGAGAGTTCGATATGTTGATTCTGGAATCAAAAAACACTCACAAGAACAAGTATAAAATAATGTGTGTTACAAAAATTAGCACCAGGCAATCACTATTATCCTTAGCCGCATGGTGGGCGCCAAATTGTTTACCCTAAAAACGGATAACAATCAAATATATTTGTAGTTTTAAGGATTCGTGATTTTGCTTGGCACAAAACTGAGAAAATATATAAATTAAAGTTGATTGTAAAAAGAACAAAGCAAACCATGATATGCAGCTTCGACCCTCGAGACAGACCGTCCTCGAACCAAAGGAATGATCAGAAGATGATATGAACAAAATTGACAGAGTACTGAGAGCTTAATGAATAGTATATTGTTTAAATAGTATCCATCTGATGTGTTTACAAATGATTAGACCCTCTTTTATATTGTAAAGGAGTTCTACTTATGGTACAATTCTAAATATATTAAGAAATCTCATGATTGGCTAATTAACTGGTCTTGACTTGATACTTGACGCGTTGCGATCCTCGCCCGATCGCGGATATCTTGGCTTTTCGTTATTCGACTCAGTAGGCTTCCCTCGATCTCGCTCGGTCTCGATCTCGATCGGTCCCTGAGTCATGAGCTTGGCAATCTAACTTCGTATCATGGTTCGATATGACATGGGATCGAACCTTGGCATGCCGCCCCGGTCTCGATATCATACAAAAAGGGTGAGCCCGATTTTGACTGTATACAGGTATAGGTAGGATATCGTTTATAGGAATCAATTGGTTTGTGAACCCCATTACATTAAAAAAAAATGGTTTCATAAATCTTCTCTGTGATCTTTATTTTTAGATGTAAGTGTTACAAAAACAAAATACAAGAGATCTTTGCAGAATTATTTTTTTAATATTATAATCGTAAAACTTTATTTTGAATCTTTTACGCGTCTTTTTGTTTATAATATATTACTAGTAATTAGTGGCTGAGAAAAAGAAAAAATATGGAAAAAAACATAAAAAGCAAAAGCTAAAAGTTTACTCTTAATAAATACTACTTAAACACAGAAATTACAATACATGACAAAATTAAACGACGTCAATTTTCTGACTCTTAAATGTAACACATCTAACTATGTATCATAGATATGAATGAAGCTTTTCTATCGGCATGAAGGCTGGATAATAGCATAATTTCTCGAAGACTGACAAGTTATCTTTGAATATCGGAATAAAAGCATCAATACCTCCTTCTCCAATTGAAGACGGCATGAGTAATAACATGCCTTCAGTTGGGTAAAAAGATGGCATGGAAGCAAAAGGGCTACCTGTTCCAAAATCAAGGTCATGAGATGGGAAACTTAACCAACTATCGACCTCCAAATTAGGGCAAAGTATGTGCTTGTTCATGTCTGCTGTGGGGATAAGATCTTTCTCGATTGCCTCGTGAGTTGCAAAGTCAATGAATGATTTGAAGTAGTCGTTGTTTACCTTTGCGATAGCATCGTGAATGAGCTTTGTTGCATATGGAAGAGGCTCTCGCAGAAGGTCCTTCACTTTTGCAGCGGGGAATGCCCAAAGGACTAAATTTCCGAAGTACTCATTGGGTACTCTTGGGATTAATCTCATTCGACCATCAACCGCAATTCTTATTTGGGTTGTTTCTGAATAATGTAGGTTGCGAGCTCGAGTCATAACCCTCCATAAATGTGCTACAAGGCTTTGAAAAGTGCTAAAAGGCCTATTTTGGCCATTCTTGGAAGACGCTATTGCCTTGAGATTGGTGATAAACTCGGGAGTGAAATGAAATTTTTCCACAACAACGTCATTTTCCATATAAGGAGTTAATCCATTGAGCGAATATTCTTTTTGCGCCTTTTTAGATATAAACTCTACACCCTCATGCTCAAACTCAATGACCGGAGGGTTTCTATGGGTAACAATGGTACTATCGCGAAAAGGAAGTGGATTGACTCCGAGGCCTCGAGTGGCTTGGCTCCATGCAACCAAGAAGTGGCTGGCGGAACGACCATCAGCCACTCGGTGGTGGATTGTAAATCCAACAATCATGGAGCCACAAGTGAATCTAGTGATTTGAATTTGTATCAAATCATCAACATTTCGAAAACTAGGGTGTAAATTAAGCAAAATTGGTGAAGGCTTGAGGAGTATTGAATGATCAAGTGCACTCTCCACTGATGCCTCAATAAATTTAACACCCTTATCATTGAGTAAAATGACAAGATTACCCCTTTCATTTTCGCCTAATCTCCCTGCCATTTCCCTATAAATGGCTAATGTTTTTTGAAGTCCTAACTCAATGGCAGAATTTGGTGGGGTGGGTGGGTGATATGCATAAATTACTGCAATGTGGGCATCATAAGTGATTTTATCAAAGACAGAAAGAGGAATTTGGCTTGTTTTTGAAGGAGGGGTTCTTTCATATAAAGGCTTGATAATTCTTGAGCTTTCTACCTTAACTTTCATGCTTCTTTTAATATATATTTCCTCTCTTTTTTTCTTATATTTTTTACCTTTTTGGCTTTGCAAAGAGAATAAAGAGAGGAAACGAAAAGATGGTGTACTTAGAGTTCTTGTTTGAGGGTTTTATATACAAGAAATTTAACCAGACTATGCTTAGCTTGTTGAGTGTTTAATCTCAAGCACGTTATTTTTGTGTTCTTTGAATTTTTTGTTCTCATCTTCTTTTTGGCAGCTTCTTAAATAAGTGAAGCCTCATAATAATATTGTGATTATCTGCTAATTAATTTAGCAGTTGCACTAACCAAATCTTGCTTAATAGATGTAGTTCAAGTGGATAATTATATAGATATATAGTGACAACTGTATATTCTTATTTGTTCTCTAATTAATTAGCATTTCACGTGTAGAATGCCATTGAACTGAGCCAGCAAGCTCCATTTAGGTGCTAATTAAGCTTTAATGGAGAAAAGAATTGACAATTCCTACTCATTTGAAATTGAGACGTAATTATTGCTGTTGACATATTTCAATAATGAAGGGTTGAACTATTAATAAAATTTTATAGAAAGAAAACTACTAGAATAAAAGGGGGATGAGTTCGAAAATATTCTTTTTATTTTTGTGTGACATATAAGACTATTTAATTCTGGAAAGTCAAAATTCGTAGTTTTCTTCTTTTCCATCGTAATGTTAATTAATTTTCTTCTATCCTTGTAAGTAACTCTTACAAAGTCTGTAGTTTGCAATTTTATAGTAGGAATTTGAGAATTCTCATACAGATAACTTATTTTTGCATCATTTTAAGATAGGATCAATTTATCTTTGATTTTATAAGTAACTCTTATAAAGTCTGTTATTCGCAACTTTATTGTGTACGAATGATGTGAATTAATCCTCATATAGGTAAGAGATACTCACTAGTAATAATTTTATTTTTGCATCTTCTTAAGATAGTTTGGTACCTTTTAAGGAGTAGTGTACCTTAGCTTATTTGGATGGTTGTTACAAGTTGTATTTGTATTAGTATTGTTACTTTAGATATAATATTCTTTTGATGTTATTTAAATTTTATTGGATCGTATTGTTAAATCCGTCGTTACGCAAAGACAAAAAGTGTCACCTTATAAAACGACGGATTTGGTGTGATAACATTGTTACCTTGCTTTTTTCTCTCATCTTGCCCCTTTTTTATTATTAAATAATTATGTATACGGTCGAAATCGGAGAGCCCGATTTCAGGGTCTTAGTTGAACCCCGAACTCGAGTTCGACAGCTCGAGGAAGGGATCAGGTCTGGCGGAAAAATACATATCTCGGGGGAACAAATCGGAGGCCCGGCATGGTCTACCTCGAGACAGTACCATTTCGAACACACTCAAAAAAGAGCGGGAATTTCTCAGGGGCACAAAGGTCAAGGCATAAATTTCGGAAAGATTCATACGAATCCGTACTAGGTGGTTATACAGTTATACCAATAGGATTTTTTACTGTAAATAGAAATATACCTTATTTGGGGTTTCTCCTCCTATATAAAGGGGACCTCAATCATTTGTAAGAATCATCTTATCACTGGCAAAAGAATATACTATCTCACTTTTCTCGTTTATTGCGCTTCAGAGTTGCCCTTTAGCTTTATAGCTTTTACTTTATTGTTCTTACTTTATTATCCTAAACCTACCTCGAGGTCATCGAGAACGTCGAGCTTGAGGCCCCTACTGCCTTAGCAACGCTGGTTTGGTTCATCAGTTCTACTCATTTAAACTCCATATTACTTGTTTATTAATTAGTATTGGACTAGATCACGTATCTTTAAAATCACAAATCAAATTTAATTGTTACTTATATTTTTCGAGGTAAACAGTTTGGCGCCCATCGTGGGGCTAAATATAATAGTGATTATTTCAGTGCTAATTTTTTTGATAACACACGTTATTCTTCACACTTTTTCCTGTCAAAGATTCTTTGATTTCAGGCTAAAGCATGTCGAACTCAGAAAACGCACCTATGCACGGTAATGACGGCCTCGGATTCCACGGGGAGAATGAAAATGCAACAGCTCCAGGTGCCGGTGTGCCACCGCTCAACTCTGGGGTAGCACCAGCTCCTAACCCAGTCGACGTTGGTTCACACATTGCTATAAACGTCGATTTGGGCACTGACGTCAGAGGGAGCGTGCGCGGAGATGTTCAACCCGGTGGCCAAAGAACACAGGGTCGAGGAGATGGAGAAGTTAGTCTCCAAGTTATTTTCATATTGTTGGTGTGTGATATCATGAAATGATGGCAAACGATACAATCTATTCAGACATTGTATTCATCGAACAATACAGTAACATACAATACAATACATTGTATTCTACATTAATAGTTGGATGGCTAGTTTTCTTTTTTGTGATATTGATGAATACAAATTAAAATTTATTTTAATTATATTAAGCTTTATTTTAAATGAAGTATCTTATAAACCATTTTCATATTTTAACATTTATGATACGTAACAACAGATAGTAGTGAAAAGAGATCCTATTACACTATTGAGTATTGACTATTATTAAAGAGATATTGTGATGACCCAAAAGGTCATCCTAAGTAATTCCAGCTAAATCTGTATTTCGAGGCCCTGAAAGCCTCCGTTAATCTCACCTCAACATGTGTGCGCAGCCCGGGCATGTAGCCGGGAAGTTTCTATGTGAAAATTTGATAAAAATGAAATTTTTGAATTGAATAATTGAATAAAGTTGACTTTGGTCAACATTTTTGGTAAACGGACCCGAACCCGTGATTTGACGGTCCCGGAGGGGTCCGTAGGAAAATATGGGACTTGGGCGTATGTCCGGAATCGAATTCCGAGGTCCCAAGCCCGAGAAATAAATTTTTAAAGAAAATTATTTTCTGAAAATAATAAAGGATTTTGGAAATTAATAATTATGTGAAAATCGTGTTACCGGACCCGTGTTATGGTTTCGGAGCCCGTAACAGATTTATTATATGTTATGTGACTTATCTGTGAAATCTGGTGTAAAACGGACTCGAAATGACGGGTTTCAGATAAAAATCGGAATAATTAAGCCTTATGAAGTTTTAAGAAATTTCTATGAGTTTTGAGGTTTAATTCGTTGATTTTGATGATATTTTGATGATTTAAAAGCTTGAATAAGTCCGTAAGATGTTTTGGGAGTCGTGTGTATTTTTGGTTTTGAGACCCGAGGGCTCAGGTGAGTTTCGGGTAGCCAACGGGATGTGAAATGCATGAAAAATCTGGTGTTCTTGGCCTGTTTTTTGATGTCTGGTGTAATACACTTTGCGAACGCGGCCAAGGGCTCGCTAACGCGAAGGATAATTAGTGTGGCTTGTGTTTAGTTCTACGCGAACGCACGGATACGGTCGCAAACACGGAGCTATGGGGGTACTGCTCTACGCGAATGCGACGCCCCTCTCGCGAACGCGTAGTGTTATAGGGCGGGGTCTGGGGTCAAGTAGGTTTGTTCTTCGCGAACGCGGAAGGTTAGGGAGTCAGACCTTCGCGAACGCGGCCCTGGCTCCGCGAACGCGTAGGTCCCAGCAGCTAACCCTTCGCGAACGCGGCCAGGGGCCCGCGAACGCGAAGGGTAATTTTGCCCAGTTATTAAAAATACCCCAAAAACAGAATACTATACGGGAATATCACATTTTCAGCCTTCTTCTTCTCCTCCCACCCCCATTGACGATCCTCAAGCTAATTTCCCTCCATAAACACTTGGGTAAGTGATCTTAACTTCTAATTCTCCTATTTCCTTGCATAATCACTAGAAGATGTAGGCCTAAAATCATAAAATCAAGTAGAAATTAGGGGTTTTGGGTAGAGTTAGGTTTTTGGGAAAATTGGGTGATTCAACCTCAATTTGGAGTCGGATCTTGAAACAAATTATATATTTTAGCTCGTGGGGTTATGGGTGATCGGGTTTTGGTCCGAGCCTCGTGTTTGGACCAAGCGGGCCCGGGGTCGAATTTCGGTAATTTTGAAAGAATGCTAGAAATTGAATATCTAGGCTATGATATTGTGTTATTGAGTTTTTATTGATATTATTGAATTAATTATGCCTAGATATCGTTGTTTCGGAGTCGGATTATAAAGGAAAGACGGTCTTAGAGGGTTGATTGCTATACTTTGGACCGAGGTAAGTGTCTTGCCTAACTTTGGTGAGGGAATAGGTATTATTTGCTATGTGCTAAGTGATTATCATGTTCATTGCATAGGTGAGGTGACGAGTACCTATGCAATGTGTGTCAAGCATGCCCGTGAGTCTATTTGATAGAAATTGCAGTATTTCTTCCATGTTTAGCATATTATGAAATTGTTTCTACTTGGTAATTCGTTCTTGCTGAAAGTATTGGTCGTTGAGCTTGAGAAGTGTTGATATGAATGAGAATCCAAGCTTAAAGTACACAATTGAAGTGATTGGTTATAGCTGAGACCCTTGCCGGGCATTTGTTGAGTTATTAATTGATGATTTCTCCTTGCCGGGGCGATAGAATTTTATTGAATATTTTCATACACTTGAGACTTCTTATCGTTGATTTTCACATTATATTGTTGTTTTTTTTTATTTATTACATGAGGGGATATGCCGTGCTGATTGTTGGTTAATTATCACACGAGGGGACATGTCGTGTTGATTGTTTATTATTTATTGCACGAGGGGACATGTTGTGCTGATTGTTTGTTATTTATCACACGAGGAGACATGTCGTGTTGATCGTTTATTATTTATTGCACGAGGGGACATGCCGTGTTGATTGTTTGTTATTTATCACACGAGGGGACATGCCGTGTTGATCGTTTTATTATTTATTGCACGAGGGGACATGCCGTTTTAATCGTTTATTATTTATTGCACGAGGGGACATGTCGTGCCATGATTTACATTGATTATACCATATTTTGCATAGTGAGGAAGAGAGTAAAAGCACGAAGGGTAATGCCGTGCCATTATTTATATTCCTGGCATTTGTACTTATCTTTACTTGATATTTTCTGTTAAACTGCTTCTTATCTGCTTTCTTATGATTAATATACTGTCATATCTCACTTGTGATCCCTTTAACTGCTCCCGTTTCCCTAATTTGTCTGCTTACTTCTTGCGTTGCTATCTGTGTTATATGTTGTAGAACAGGACAGGTGTACATCGTGGCTAAGTCTAGCCTCGTCACTACTTCGGCCGAGGTTAGGCTCGGCACTTACTCAGTACATGGGGTCGGTTGTACTGATGTTACACTGCACTTCTTAATGTTGTGCAGATCCCGCATCCGGACCCAGTACTGCATTGAGGGAGTCACCTTCAGTCCACCCAGAGCTTCAAGGTATACCCGCTGGCATTCGTGGGCCTTGGTGTCTCTCCTGCATTTGGATTCCTTATTGTCTTACTTTTTCTCCTGGTTTCAAGACAATTATATATTTCTTTTCAGACTCTGTATTAAACACTCAGTTTAGATAGTCCGTGAGGTTGTGACACCCCGGTTTTGAGATTATGCGATGTTGTTATCCTTACTATGTCATTACGCATTTTCAGAGTATTGTTACATTTCCGTTGTTAAAGTTATAAAGTATGATGGGTATTTCAGTTAAGATATGAAGGGTATTAATTTTACTAATGTTGAATTGATTTAAAAATATTAATGTGTAGTATATGTTGGCTTGTCTAGCGGGTTCAACGTTAGACGCAGTCACGATCTGAAAGGTGGGATTTCGGGTCGTGACAGATATACCTTGTAATTTATTGTCTGATAACGAAATCTAACGTGCTCAAATGCCATTTATTTGAAATAATATAACTGTGAAAGAAAATCCCATCACACTATTGACTATTAAATAGATGTGCCTTTGTGATTTAACGAAATTTAATGTGTTCAAATGTCAAGGATTGTTTGACATAACTATGAAAGAAAATCTTGAGTATAACACTATTGATTGATTATATTAAAAAGATGTGACTTTGTAGTTTTTTATTGTCCAATCAATGAAATTGTTATGTCCAAATGTTAGGTTTGTTTCAAAACTTAAGTAGATTTTTCAAAACAAAATAGAAGAAAATTTTAGCCCAATTGAGGAGTATTGATGAGAAATGTATAATTCTAGTCGTTTCTAAAAATAATAGTCGATAAAATTTTATATACAAATAATATATATAATTTTATATACTTTCTGACTAATGAATGCAATTGGTTTCAGCCGACTAGTCAATTTTATATTTTATAGGGAAAATTTTAAAAATAGTCAGATTTATAAGTGATCAATCAAAAATAGCTACAATTTCAAAAGTAATCAAAATTTAATCACTTTTCATGTAAAGATAAATCTGAACAAAAACACTGTTCAAAATCCGAAAAATACTCCAGCATAATATACTGGAGTTCCAACATAAGTATATTGGAGCTCCAGCAAAGTATACTGGTCCAACTTAATATGTTGGAAGTTCATAAACATGTGCTCGAATCTCCAGTTTATTATGTTGGAACTTTCTGTGTGTTGGAGTTATAGCATAATATGCTGGAAGTTCATACATAGGTGCACCAAAGTTCAGTATATTATGCTGGACCAGTCTCTATTACAGCAAAATAGTGACTATTTTTCAATAACTTGGCAAATATTGGCTATTTTTAAATGACCATTCCGAAAACTGGCTACAAGAACCAATAGTGGACCCTGTAGATATCAATTCACAAGCCCAATTAGCATTTAGCCCAACTGACTTCAAATTCACAAAGTCCATATCCACTCTTCAAATTGGACATAATAATAAACTCATAGGTTTGTTATTCCTGTCACAAACCTCGCGTTTGCTCATCGACGTCTCTTTCCGGCCGACGACTCCTTTCTTCAGCTCCGTTATTCTGGTAATAAGTTTACTCAATACTTCTGTCTAGCTCTATTCCATAAAGATAACCTAAGCTGTAATTTTAACTAGCTAAATCTATATCCTTCTTTTTTGTTACTAGTGCGGAAAATAATGGTTCTTTTTTCAGTAGTCATTTATGATTTTACATGCTAATTTGTATTTTTATTAGCTATCCACGTGATAATTAGGTCCAAATTTGTGGTTGATAATAAAACTATTTTAGGTCGACCAAGAATTTTAACTAGTTAGAATTTGTATTCCTTTTTTCCGGCTACCTGTGAGTAATAATGGCTCATTTTTATAGCCTTTACATGTTAATTAATTGAATTGCAACCCATATGATAAATGGGTCCAAAAATTGTACTAATATGTTATACTTCCAGTGAATAGTAATGAATATTTTTTATTTATTTTTTTGGTTAGCAAGCTTATTTTGACAGAGATGGGTGGTGCTAAAGCAAGGAAGAAAGACATAACTAAGAAGTTGAAGAAGGGTGCTACCGAATTATCTGCTTCTAAAGATAAAGCTGCTGACTTTTTGGTATGTTTATTCCATATTACAATTTGTAAAGCGTCTCAATGCTCAAGAAAGAAACATTGAGAGCCGTTTTGTTTATTCTCGTTTTTTTGTACATAAGTAACTGACCCCAGTCAAATAACATCACGTAAAATTGGGACGGGCGGAACTAGGATTTAAAGTTTGTGGATTCTAAACTTGACACCCTATCAATAGCATGTTTTAGTTACTGGGTTCGCAATTATATATTAATATAAACTTAATACATTTTCTAATACAAATACTGGGTCTACCCAAAAGCTATTGGGTTCTACCGAACCCGTAAACTATACCCTACCTTCTCCCCTGAGTACTCCCTTCGAGGTATTCTATCCTCTAGAATAATGGCTGGGAATAGTTTTCTTTTTGGTGAAGATGCTGGGACAAAATTTAGTGCAGTCTTTAAGAACTTAAAAGTTTTAGCACTACAGTTTAAACAGATTTTGCTGGTATGTAATTTTCAGCCAACGTGTATTATTCATGCTCAGTTATTCCCCACATAGCCGTAATTTACCATAAGAGTATGGGGGTGCTTCGTTCATATAAAAGCTGCACTCAATGTCATTTCCTTTGCTTGCTTTGCTTTGTGTAAACTACGGTGTCATTACTGTATAGGCAAAAGTCTATCAGCAGTTTTGTTTAATAAGAAGAGAAGAAAGTAGAGGACTTTCTTTTGGCAATGGCTTACTTTTTTCTGACTTGTGTTTTCACTATACAAAATAGCCATTGGAAGGTGGGCCGGCTAGGAAACTTCCAGATATTGAAGTGCGGGAAAGTAAAGCGACAGTGTTGTATATTGGAAGGATTCCACATGGATTTTATGAGAATGAAATGGAAGGTTTGCATTCTCACATTGTGTTTTTCGTCCCCTTTCGAATGAGCCCCTTTAGCGTTTATCCTCTTTGTAGCATTACCAAGTTAAATAACTCTGTTGTGCCATTTTCTGCTACTGTTGTCTTTAGGTTTCTTTAAGCAATTTGGTACAATAAAGAGGCTTAGACTTGCAAGGAATAAAAAGGTTGATACTCCAACTAATCATTTGTGTTTTATTTACTCTGTGTAGTTTGATTTCTTTGTATGGTTTTATTTTGTTGACCAGTTTTCATTTGTATGCTTGTTGTCACAATCTGAAAACTTCAGAATTCGAAAGACTCAAGCTTGTCGGAAATGGGCTTACTCAAGTTCCTAAAAGTGATGACATTTCTCATTATCTGTGATTAATGATAGTAGTTTAGAAAGGGTAGCTGCAGTGGCTGTAGATTTTAGCATATGATTTACTGATTCCAGAAAAAAAAAGAGCACATGATTAGCTGTGGAGCTTTGCTGCACATGATTACTCGCAGCCACATTTTCCAACAAAAGCCATATTAGCATTTGCCTAGTGTAGCCTTTTAAAATCATACGTAATTGTAGCACCAGATGTTTTTTCTTTCGAAAAAAAAATGATGGTATCCTTCCCATTCTTTGTGGGGCGTTGTAGTCTGTCATCTGTGAAGCTAAAAGCTACTTCTTGTAAATTAGTTTTCCTTTGCGTAAAGATTTTGATGTGTTCATCTTCTGAATATTTAAATTGTGGTTCAAAATTATGTGTGGCTTCAGAAGTAAGGGCTTCGATTCAGATTTATCCTTTAAATTTCTGTTCACAATACACTTCTATCTTTCTTATTGTCTTTCTATGTAGTAATCTTTTGATTTTGTCCTTACTTCCTTCTGTTATCTTGTGTCTTTTCCTCATGACAGACAGGAAAATCAAAGCATTTTGGCTTCATAGAATTTGAGTCCCCTGAGGTTGTTCCTATTCCTGAGCAATTTATCCCTATTTTGGAGAATCCCGGAATCCATCCGGACATTTTCCTTCCATTATCTTATCTTGGTTTTTTTGGACAATTGCAGGTTGCTAAAGTGGTTGCGGATACTATGCATAACTATCTATTGTTTGAGCACTTGTTGCAAGTTCGTCTTATTCCTCCTGAACATGTTCATCCCAGATTGTAAGAGTTTCATTTTTTTAAATGGATTGTTATGGATTAAATTCATCTTGTAATTTCATATTTTTTTTATTGCTAAGTGGAAGAGCTCTTCAAAACTTTTTTCTTTTCCTTTGTTCTTTCTTTTTCGTTTTCTTATGGGGGGAGGGCAGAGTTGGTGCCCAAAACAATATTAGGCGACTAAACTTCCATTTCTTATCTTGTCATTCTTGTTAAATTGAATCTGCTACTACGTGTCCTTGCTTAGGGAGGGTAATGGCTTGCAAAAGACTTGTTAAAAAGAAGACTATAATGGCTTGCTGAAGTGGTGGTTGAATTAATGTTTTGCTCTAATTTGTATATTTGGTTCCAGGTGGAAAGGTGTGAACCGCTGGTACAAACCGTTGGATTGGGTTAAAATTGAAAGGAAGCGTCAAGACAAGGTAGGGTTTTGACCATGCACGTGTGTGAGATATACAGATATGTACATGATTGTGCAAAAGTTCGAGATACATTGCTTTTGTTCTATGAGCTCTCAAGTTTACATAGTAGTGCAAAATGTGAGCTACATGGTCCTATGAGGTCTCATTGACCCTTTTTAAATATAACTAATTGAATGCTGATAACTATCCAGGAAAGAACATTAGAAGAGCACAACAAGTTGGTTGAAGGAATTCTAAAACGTGACAAAAAGAGGCGAAAGAGGATCGAGTCAGCTGGAATTGATTATGAGTGCCCAGAAATGGTAAGAGACACATGTTCTTTATTACATGTACTACTATCTTGTGCTGCAAAGTCTACTTATTTATTGCATGTTACTAACTGGTCCAGGAACTACCTTTTTTTTAAAAACTTTGGGTAATTTGGCAGTTATTTGAGTAGTATTTCCATTGCATGAGAAATCATTTGATGATTGATCACGATGTCTTTGTTGAATAGGATATATAACACAAGAATTGTTAACAAATATAATTAAGGAATTTGCTTGTATAATCTCAAGGATGGTTGTTCCATCAGAAACATATAAAACGACAAAGAAGGCATCATGCTTGAGATTTTAGATGTGTTTCATAGTACATGAAGCTGTTGCTGTTTATATAATAAACAGCATATGAGAATGGTTTGAGCTCAAGACGATAGAAAGGAAACTTTCTTAACTTATGTAGGCAGACGGAAAAGTGGAATGCCGTCCTAACACTTCTGGAATTAGGTGTTGAAAGTTCCGATTAAGAAGCATAAAAGTGTATTTAACATTTACAATGTAATTTGCAGGTGGGTGCAATTCAGGCTGCACCAAAGAAGATCAAGTTTGCAGATTAGATCATTCCAAGGCTAGTATATGCGCCAAAAAATAGTATCTATGGCGACAAGCAGATCAGTATGTGTGTGCGCTGTGCATCTGAGGATCCGCTGAACTGGAAGGGTGCCAGCCACATTATTTTGCTACAGTGTATGTTGCCAATGATCTCTGGACTATCGATAACCTTGGATTTCTTCAATTTTGACAATGAGAAGATTGAGGATGAATTTTGCATTTTATATATGATTGTAAACCGTGAATCTATCATCTATTTACTGTAGAGCAATTGCTTTTCTTCTATTATCCTAACTGTCACAGGGGTGTTATATGTCACTCGAATTCCGCCCGAGGTTTCACCCTTGTGCGGCAATCAAGCCCAGCCTTGACTTCAGCCTTTCCAACACTTAGAATAATTTAGGAACGTTTGGATTTAGAATGATTTTAGGCAGCAAACGTAATAAGTAGAAGCGCACACAATTTACAGGAATTCCTTCGCAATTCGTATTAATTTGTGAATACAAGAACACAATAAGCCAACCTTATGGCTAAGAACAAAGAACATTTTAGTTCCCTGTCCCGAAATTGATTTCCTACCCTTAGGAATAACACTTAGACGAAATATGGATCACAATGCCTCAAGACTAAGAATTCTGCCCCCTTTGGACATCCTTAAACATATTTATAGTGAACTAAGACATGATACAAAAACGTGTCCACTCCTTTAGCCCATGATCAACCACGTTTTGGAAGTGGTTGTAACCGCCAACTGCCTCCCATGTGCCTTGCACACGTTTTTGAACTTCTGCCTGTGCACAACATGTCCCTGCTTTGCCCAGCTACTGCGTGCCAAGGCTGGCATTGCGCCCAGCCTTGCCTTTGACACTGCTCCGCCTCAATGTGATGGCCACAGCTTGTCGCCCACTGACTTTGCCGCACACGCCTATTGCCACAGCTGCCCGCTTATGTCAAGTCGCCCCCAACTTGATCAAATCTGCCCGCATCAATTGCCATTGCTTGTCTAGCCTTGCCTTGCCATGTCTTAGCCCCTGCTTGACTTGGCTTTGCCTTGTCATTGTCATGCCAACCCGCACGTCCATGTGCTATGCGCCTTGCCTTCGTTCAAGGTGCGTTTGTCAACCCCGCATAGTCCGTCATGCCGAGCTGCCCGTCATGATGTTGCCCATTTTTCAGGTTGTGTGCCAAGGCCATCATGAAAATGCTTGTCACAACCCACACCTGCCGAGGACCTTTGTCAAGGGGCTAACAAACCACCCCCACCACCAGAAGAATTCGTCGTCCTCGACGAAGCAGTCTCCGCATTTTTCAGCACTACCATATGCCCTAAATATGTTGTCTCCTGCTCATGTTCTTCCTCGTTCGGCTCTTCTTCACCTTTTTCTTCAGCAAACAAAGTTGAGAGTCGTTCGAGTTTTGGACAGTCCCTCGCAATGTGTGGTCCTTTGCATATAAAACAGCCATCAAACTTGTTGTTTTGTCCCTTGTTTGCCGAAGGTCCGGCACATTGCCTTTCCTTTCCATTGCCATTGCCCTCAACAACATTTCCCTTGTCATTTCCGTTCTTCCTCCACTCTTTTGCCTTGTCCTTGTTCCCGTTTTTGGACTTTGAAGTAGTAGAGAAATCAGAACCATCTTGCCTTAACCGGAAATCACCCAATGCATCCGCAACAGCTATGGCACTAGAAAGGTCTTTCACATTCTGCCTTCGGAGTTCCATCTGCGCCCATGTCTGCAGCCCGTAAAGGAAATTGTGCAACTTGTCTTCCTCAGACATGTTGCTTATATCCAGCATCAAAGAACTGAAATCTTTGACATATTCCCTGACCGATCCAATTTGTTTCAACTTCTTTAAATGATCTCTAGCAATCCAGCCCGCATTGCTAGGAAAGAATTGATCTTTCAACTCTTTCATCAGCCCTTCCCAAGAGTCAATTTTTCCCCTTCCAGCACTTACATCATCTGCCACACGCGTCCGCCACCAAAGCTTTGCATCGTCCACCAAGTACATAGTCGTAATGGTGACCTTGTCTTCATCTCGCACATGGGCAGCCTTAAAGTACTGCTCCATATCCCACAAGAAATTTTCGAGTTTCTTAGCACTCCTTGCGCCATTAAACTCTTTAGGCTCGAGAATTTTGACCTATGTACAATCTGCCCCGCGCTGGCCATTGTCATTGCCAACAACACGTCGCATAAACACGTTTTCCGCCTTAAGGTCTGAGCATTCTTGGCTCAGTTTGCTCAATTCTGCCTCAAGATAGGCGAGACAAGTAACAATGGTCAGAAATTGATCCCCATCAACAGTTCCGACGAGTGCCTCCAATGCAACAACTTTTTCCCTCAGTTCTGCAGTGCCACCAGCCATGTTTTCGAACAGACACAAAATCGGCTACTGGTCATCTTGACACTACAACGAACCTGCTCCGCTCTGATACCAGTTGTCACAGGGATATTTTATGTCACTCGAATTCCGCCCGAGGTTTCACCCTTGTGTGGCAGTCAAGCCCAGCCTTGACTTCAGCCTTTCCAACACTTAGAATAATTTAGGAACGTTTGGACTTAGAATGATTTTAGGCAGCAAATGTAATAAGTATAAGCACACACAGTTTACAGGAATTCCTTCCCAACTCGTATTAATTTGTGAATATAAGAACACAATAAGCCAACCCTATGGCCAAGAACAAAGAACACCCTAGTTCCCTGCCCCGAAATTGATTTCCTACCCTTAGGATTAACACTTAGACGAAATATGGCTCACAATGCCTCAAGACTAAGTATTCAGCCCCCTTTGGACAGCCTTATGCACATATTTATAGTGCAGGCTGCCCAATTACATTTGGCAGCTTTAAAAAATTCAATTGAAAAGCCCCAACTGATAGGCAAACACTAAGACATGATACAAAAACGTGCCCACTCCTTTAGGCCATGATGAGCCACGTTTAGGAAGTGGTTGTAACCGCCAACTGCCTCCCATGTGCCTTGCACACGTTTTTGAACTGCTGCCTGTGCACAACATGTGCCTGCTTTGCCCAGTTGCTACATGCCCGAGGCTGGCATTGTGCCTAGCCTTGCCTTTGAAACTGCTCTGCCCCAATGCCATGGCCACAGCTTGCCGCCCACTGACTTTGTCGCACGCGCCTATTGCCACAGCTGCCCGCTTGTGTTAAGTCGCCCCCAACTTGATCAAATCTGCCTGCATCAATTGCCATTGCTTGTCTAGCCTTGCCTTACCATGTCTTAGCCCCTGCTTGATTTGGCTTTGCCTTGTCATTGTCATGCCAACCCGCACGTCCATGTGCTATGCGCCTTGCCTTCATTCAAGGTGCGTTTGTCAATCCCGCATAGTCCGTCATGCCGAGCTGCCCGTCATGATGTTGCCCACTTTTTAGGTTGTGTGCCAAGGCCATCATGAAGATCCTTGTCACAACCCACACATGTTGAGGACCTTTGTCAAGGGGCTAACACTAACCTCAAAGCTATCAGAAACTTCTTTTTTCTTTCTAACGTGGGTTCATGTTTTCTTTCAAAAAATGATATTTGTATGATTGTATCGAATGTCGTTCATTAGAAAAAAGTTTATGCTTTGAAAACTGTGGATTTTAACCCCTTTTCGCTTTTAGATCAAATAGTATTTACAGTATTTGTCTAGTACTAATTGGGGGAAATTGACCTTTTATGGTGACTTTAGTAGGCCATTGACCTACGATACTATTTTTCTCTGATTTTTGTTTACTTGAACATCCTTTTCCTTCCCTACGATCCAATAAGTTGGTGGAGCTAATGCAAGATTAGGGTTGTATCCTTCATTCTACGATGACCCAAGCTCGAACTGGCTTCTCGGGAAGCATGTTCCCAAGACTCTCACGGCCCGGTAGTGGGAATTCTCCCATTTCTTGGTTAAAGACTTGGGAGATAGATCACATCTTGGCCAAATACTGATCATCCTAGTTTGAAAGAGAAAAAATGCCAATGTCTTAAAAAGATCACTCCTAGCTAATCAGGTGACCTGTTTTATCTTTTTATACTACCCTATTCTTGTAGATAGATAAAAGAACCTTTGGATCGAAATCCTATAACTATGGATTCTAATTATTCTTTTTTTTTTTTTTTTTTTTTTTTTTTTTTTTTTTTTGCTTTCATCGAATGTGTCTTAGGGTCCATGTGTTAGGTAACTTCCTATGTATTTTATTTTGGCAATCATGTGAATGAGTGATATATCCTCCGTAGTTCCTACTCCAATATTTTGTTCCTTTATTTCTATCCGTCCTCTTATCTTAGAATTTCTTCTCTTTTTGCCATATTGCATATTGCATACTTTTTATTTCTTGTCATCCTCAATTCTTTTATTAACTTTTCTTTAGATTTTGTAATATTACCAATCAAACGAAAAATAATTTTAATCTTTGAACATTATTTCATATCAATTATTACATATGATCAATATTGATTGAGAACCTTAATGGCTAAGTGTTGAAAAATTTCAACTCCCGTCTTACTCTTATTCCAATTTTATCTTACGTTATATATTTTATGCATTGTTAATTTTAACATATGATAAGTATACATCAAGTTCAAATATAGCATGTAATAAAACTTTATTAGTTTTCTTGAAAAATGGAACTTGTCCAATCGAAGTCAAGTTGAAACTTGAAAGCAGGGGCGGATAAACAATGTTATTTATGGTTCACGTGGATTCTAGTTTTAAAAAATCCACTAAATCTCTCTAAACCTTTTATCACATATTTAGTACATTAACTTAGCTCGTTGTAAAAACCCATAAATAACAAATACTTTATCCGCCTTGGCCGAAAAGATTTATTCCATTTTATTAAAAAGGAGCTGATACATGTGGTGTCAGTATGAGGACACAACACCTACCATACCCCAAAATAATGCAAGAAAACGTCCAAGGCAAGACACGAAACATACCTTTGTTCCCTTTTATATTCACTAAAACACACAAGACAAATACTTTTCCATCAGCTGGCTGAAGAAAACTTATGATTGTGCAGAGTATTTAACAAAATTTTCATTCCAAAAAAATCAAATGTTTCTCTGTATGGATAATATTGTAATACACCTGTGTATAAATCTACTTTACATGAAATTTTAACCACTGCATGAGTCTCTAAGCTGAACAAACAACATATCTAAGGCTACCATTAAAGGCACCTAAAAATTTTGCAATCCAGATCTGAAGACACAGATCTTCATCGACCGCTGTAAATAAATAACTACAGGACAGTCAGCTATACAAAAAAATTAAAAAGAGAAAATTGAGCAGTTTGATACCTAAGCTGTTACAAGAACGAGTTAGTGCCACGCACAAATACATGTAAGACAGAAGTTAAAATGAAGCTTAATAACAGCTTGTAAGAGTCAATACGCGGTGAACTGTTGTTACCGATCTGTCCTGCATTGACATACTCAGTTTTCCCTCTGCTTGTGGTGGCCGAAACATTAACCGCCTGCGAACCTGATATTTAAACAACAGGACGTGTGTTAGCATAACTTGATAACTGACTGAGACTAACTATTTCGTCTATTGCAAAAAGTTCTTTTTCCTGGTAGTACATTTGAATCCTGAAATATAATACTGTATCTCGAGTTCAGTCAAGTATTTACAACTTTAATGCTGTAAGCAATGTGAACTTATTAAGTTTGGCGAAAGATCATCTGAATAGCAATATGACTTACAATCGTAATTGGCCCATCCAATCCGTTGTCCAGCCAAATCATACACAATAATCTTGTCTTTTAGAACAAGGTCTGCACACATATATAAACATATGAATCAATATATAAACTACAATGACGCAATCATCAAAACAAATGTTAATAAATATCAAATGTCTAAGTAAGAATTATGAGTCATGAAAATTATCAAAAGAAGCACTGGTAAAAACAGTAGGCGTAAGAATTAGATCCAGAGTCGTATATGAAAACGAAAGCAATAGTGAGCACAAATCAGGTAAAACATCTGCCAGGTCAACTGGTATAGGGAAAATTAACAGGATGTGTACAAATCTCAGTAACCAATTTAGCTCAGTAATACAGCGGGTAGAAATCAATGAAAGAGATGGTGTCATGAGAACCACACAAAAGAGGGAGTTTGAAACTGAGATCAGGAGCAGGGAAAAAGTCCACTCGTTTGACTTGAAGAAGATTACCTCCTAAAATTGTCAATCCTTGGCCCGGAATTTTCTGAAAGCCCATGCACCAGACAGCGGCGCCACCCTACAAAAGCAAGTGGCTAACTGAGTGCAAAACTAATGAAAAGCAATAGATTACTTTGACAAGCAGATTGCAGCTGCAATCACAATTAAATAGCTTTTGGCTACAGCCAAGTTTGGTGAACATAATGGAATAAAACATTGACAAAATAATAAGTACCAACATTAACGAATTTCTCTCATTCTTCAAAATGATAACCAAATGATAATTAGAAGTAAGTTTTGAGCAGGTCGACATGCTTAAAATATACCATAAGTAGGAAAAATAGGGGTAAATGGAATGAAATCATCTGCAGCTTAAGACTACATCAATTGGTTCAAAGAAAATCCGACTTACAATGGAGTTTTGCTGTATAAGGTAGTCCGCAGCCCTTAATACCATTGTTGCACCACCAGCAAAGGTCAAACTAACTGTTGGAAATATATCACCGATGCTGAGCACAAGAGAGAGGCGCTAGTCATATTTTTGGTACAAACTAAAGTAAACTCATCACAAAGAAATGAGCCTGTGTCGAGAAGTTTTAGAAAACCTGGAGGTGGTTAGATAACACTGGTTTCCCTTGGTAACAAGTGGGCGCACATTCTGTGAAACAGCTTGATTGATCTGCACGAGACAGAAGACTGTAAATCGTAAGGAGCATTTCTGATGATATTTACCAACTTTGTTTCAGTAGTACGTTGATGGTACAGCTGAAGTGGATTCAAGCAAAACTTTTTCTAAATCACAACTGGTACGGAATTCGCAAAATCTGCCTATACGATAACTTACAGCATTAATAAAAGGATCATAAGCTTCTTCAGCAAGATATGCCAGAGTCGTCCCGGAGTCAACTATGGTTCCTCTGTTGCTTGATGTTTCAAATACTTCTGGACTAATAGGCATTGTCTGCCCATTTAGAGCAATACTCTGAAGATTCAAGTTGTAATGTGGCCTGGTAACCCCAAAAAAGAAAACGTGTTACATTCATGGTAAAGTTGGGATATCTCTATTCTCTGGAAATATGTAGGTAGGTCAAGATATCCGAATCAAATGGTCATATCTAATCTCTAATCGAAATTACATTTTCTAAAAATTAAGAAATCACTGACAAGTCATTCAAGTAACCCGCTGGAAACCAGTTCTTTAGTCCACAATGTTCATTTCAATTTGAGCAATCAAAAGACAAATGAGTTCAAAAAACCGAAGACAGATGTTCTTTATACCCAACTACAAGGGATGAGTAAACAACTCAGGCTGTACAATCTTTACTTTGGAACAGAGAACTGAAAAACCAAAGCTCTATTAGCCTACAGGCTGTACATAAAAAATGACAGTCTGATTATAATTTTATTCGAAGCTCAGTCAACTCAAGAGTCCCCACGGTAACAAAGGTTAATTATTAATCATGAGCAAGGAATGCATAATTCAGCTCTTACGGGGAAATAAAGATCAAATATTTAACAATAAAAAACATCAAAGGTACCCGAGCTAAAATGGTCGATCAAATTTTCTACTTCTCAGCATCAGTTGTGTTAGATTACTACAACAATAAGATATTTGAATCAATGAAGAGCCAGAGTATCTATTGAAGGAGTCTCCACAGTATCAGTAACAAGCCTAGTCATATCAATCTAGATTAACACTACCAGAATCTCTCGTATTGCCTTTTCCTTTTTCTCCAATATATACATCTTCCAATATTATCGTTCTGTTTGTATTGCACCTGAACAGAGTAGGACTGATATAAAGGAGTCATGTAATAGACTCCAACTAATTGAGATTGAGACGTCGTTGACATTACAAAAATAAAAAGAAAAGAAAATACTCCCACGTACCAATTTATTTTGACTCTCATTTTCGTTCTCTTTGTCCTAAAAAGGTTGGCACATTTTTAAGTTATCTGATTTTTACATTCCCATCATGTCGTTAATGATAGCCAATAAGTTCTTATAAGAATTGACATAACTTATTGTAGACCCCTCTAGACACAAAAACAAATTTGGATAGAATAAGCAATTTTTTCCAAAGAATAACTCTTAGGACTCAACCTCAAATACACATATAACCAAAGAAAGGAAAACTTCACACGAAATCTGGGTAAGCGAATTTCTTAGTCAAATGAGTGACTTTTGATTGCTTCTTTTTTATCATCTTAGACGAGATCTGGTTAAAGAACTATCAATCAAGAACACCTCTGCTATGCCGATATTTGGCAGAGATCAAGCTTTGCAAGAACTTTTGGCAAAGAAAACGGAGAACATGGTCAGGGATTATCTAGAAAAACAAATGAAGTCATGCAAGCTCGCTATGAGAGAGATAACATACTGTGATGGGACAAGTGGAGTGTAAACTAAATTTGGCTCCACAATCTGACCTAGCACCAAGATACCACCTCCACCGTTACTTCCTTTCAAGCAATGGGAAAACACATTCGGCGTCACTCGTTGGGATGAAAGTTGTGCGATAACTGACAAGCCCTGCTGCCCAAATCCAAAGATTCCATCAATTGCTCTATCTGGCTTAGTTAGGTCACCGGTCTGAGAAGTGCTACATCTGTGTCATAAAATCCCAACAACAATAAGGTTAAAAACTGACAATTAGCATAAAGTTGATAAATTCCCATCTCAAATTATAAAGATGATTGATAGCTCACCCAAAAACAACAGGTGCAGACGAGTTCGACGTCAAAGAATTCCCCACGATTGTATCGAAATGCATAAAATCCGCTACATAGTAACCTGATGTCCCACTGCCATCACCATACTGGAACGTGTAACTGCACTGGTTTTGAGTAGAACACCCAGAGTCAGAAGATTGTTCTCCAAGAGCACATCTTTGGTCCGAACATGAAATCGGTCGAGCTGTTGATGAGGTTGATGGATCAAAGAAGTCTAGCTGAATCTGCTGATGGAAAGCAAAATCTAATCAAGCAGTATTCTTACAACTCTACGCTAACATGGCAATTTGCAGGAATAATGATGTCCAAACCTGAAGTCCACTAGAAGTCGGGCAACCATTACAAGAAGCACAACTAACCCACAAGACATCACTTCCAGTATCTATCTGTACATAGAATTCCTTTGGAGGGGAACCTAACTGAACTCTTGTAAAGTAAAGCCTGAAACAAAATGATATCCTCAACTAACATTCACTATGATGGATATATAACTTGTAAATCAATCATAAAACTATTCCGGGAAATGATTAACCTAAGCCAATAGACCAGTAAAAGTAACATTAAACCAAGAAAGATAGGGTAAACAACAATCCAGAGGCAATCAATCCACCTTAATACATACTCAAGCTAAAAGCAATAAATTGAAACAGTAATACAATACTATTGCCACCAATCCAAGACACTTTCTTTCTCCATTAAATTCATAAAAAAGAAACAAAAAGAGAGCTACCCAATTTCCAATATAAACTTTACATAAAGAAAGTAACCACTATTACCCAAATTATCAATACACTAATTACTTTATCAGCTAAACTTCATGAAGCAGATCATCAAAAACAGTTGTTGAAGCTAAAATCATGTCATCATTCAACATTTCACAAATAAAAATAACACAAAATAGAGAAGAATTTGTATAAATAATTTAATACCCAACAAGAAATGGATCATAAGTGCCTTCAACAGGGAAATCAACAACCCCATAAGAAGATTGCAAGATTCGTCCATGTCTAACTCGGTCACGCGCTTTGAGTTGACTCACTTCAACTCCATGACTTGTCGGAAAAGCTCTTTCTAACGGCAGTGTCATCGTCATTCCATCACTCACCACCGCCGTCGCCGGTAAAAACACATACACAAACACCAAAAACACCACCGGCGACATCATCACTTTAAACTCACCGACAGATAAATTTGTTTACGTATATCTATAGGTTGGTGTAAGACATATCAACAAATATTAATATATTTATGTATATTATGTATGTGTATATATACGAAGAATGATTTTTTTTGTATGAATAAAGAGAAGAATTAGAGGGGAAAAAAGAGGAGGAAAGAATCGAGGGAAAAAGTAAGCACTCTGTTTTTGCTGCTTTTGAGAGAGAGGAAAAAGAGGAGAGTGAAACGATAACGGAAGTTTTTCAAATGGTGGAATTGTGTTTTATATATATATTATTCAGATGTACTATATGAGTACAAGTTACTTTAATGTATAAATCTTATTTAATACTTTTGGGAAAGCTTATTTAATGCACGACTCTTACCGTTTCAATTTATCTTGAGTAAAGTTTAATAAAATATACTTTTGGATTTTATAGTATTAAATATGTCATGAATTTTTGCTAATACTATGTTGTTAAGATTCCAAAAAAATTAAAAAATCAAATTAATTTTAAATATAGATTGATGTTATTCTTTTTATGGTCAAATAAAAATTAGTATTTTTTAATAATAATTATATTTTTTTATTGTTATTTTGGTCCTATATTCCTCTTTAGTTGTTATGTTAGTTGGGGAAGCTTCACTCTGTCAGAGTAAATTAGATTATACTCTTAAGTACGAATTTTTTAGATTATCTTTCATTACTTGGGATTATAAGGATTTTTAATTCTATTCCTTGCATTAATAGAGATTCATATAAAAACGAGTTTTACCCCCTCTGAAATAATCAGTAAAATAATTATCAATCTTTGCAACTGGAACTGGGATGTACAATTAATTAACACTATTTTAACAATAGTAATTTATTATTTTGTGTTATTTCTCGAGGCGTAGGAGTCAAACTAATATTTGTCATTGACGATAATGTCATATAATCCAGCATTTTAAAGCATGGTAGTGTGTATTGACCTTTATAATTAGGGTCTCTGGGTTTATAAATTATACAATCAATATAAATTAATATATAAATGTCCTTAATTAATCAATATAATTAAAATAATGAATTTTAATTCATAGGTACGTTGAATATCGTGGATAAAGGTGGGATTTACAGGAAATAATTGCAGCCTTGTAGGAAGACATTGTTGAAAGAACAGATACACATGTTTAATGGAACGTGATGCAATTTAATTAGGAATTCATTTGATTAAAGTGTTTTCTGTCGCGGAAAATAATAATTAAAGTTAATATTCTGTTTTTTTTTAGGCTACAAAGGAAAATATAATATCCTGAATATCATTGTTCCTCTAAGTTATGATATTGCATGAGCTGTTCCTCAGGGAATATTACTTGTCTATTTATGGAAAACAACTCAAATATGGAAGGAAGATGTTGAGCTTGACAGCCACGAAATCACTAATATAGCATATGATGCATGATCTTATCAATTGCATACTCTGTAATCACCATAACTAAAATTTGAGAAATTATCTCTTTCTATCCCCCCCCCCCCCCCCACCCACACAAAATT
>ML264831.1:0-26205 GCA_005239495.1 Nicotiana undulata | reverse complement strand
GACTCATCTTTCTGTTGCGGTATGCGATCTTCTGGGCTCGAAATGCGATTCGCATGTTGCATATGCGATCGCATTTGGCCATTGCTCTCCTCTTTTCTATTCTTTACTCTATTTTTGCTCAATTTCACTCCAATTTGACCTTAACCACTTCATGGCATCATTTCAGTGCAAATAGAGCAATTATACACTAAAAACGACCTCAAGTTATCATTTAACAATACAAAATCTAATGAGAAAAGGCTAAAATGAGTGGTAAAATCACCACTCATCAATTACCAAGAATTCAAAATGTCCATATGGAGTCCTGAAAGCAGTCTTAGGAATATCCTACTCCCGTATCTTTAGTTGATGATACCCGGACCACAAATCAATTTTTGAAAAGAACTTGGTGCCCTGCAATTGATCGAACAAATCATCTATTCGAGGCAATGGGTACTTGTTTTTGGTTGTGACTTTGTTGAGCTGCCGGTAGTCAATACACATTCGCAGCGACCCATCTTTCTATCTGACAAAAAGAACTGGCGCGTCCAAGGCGACACACTTGGCCGAATGAAACCCTTTTCTAGAAGATCATTCAGTTGCTCCTTTAACTCTTTCAGCTCCGTTGGTGCCATCCTCTAAGGTGGAATAGATATCGGCTGCGTGTCTGGCAATACATCAATCCCAAAATCAATATCCCTGTCTGGAGGAATCCCCGGGAGCTCGTCTGGAAAGACATCGAGAAACTCATTCACAATAGACACGGACTCGGGAGTAGGCACCTCAGAGGTGGTGTCCGCAACTCGGACCAAATTGTAGATGAACCCCTTTCTGATCATCTTTGAGCCCTTAAGGTAGGAAATAAACCTACCTCTCGGCATGATATTATTCCCCTCCCACTCAATAGCTGGCTCATTAGGAAACTCAAGCCTCATAGTTCTGGTTCGGCAGTCGAGTTTGGCAAAGCATGAATAGAGCCAATCCATTCCCATTATTACATCAAAATCGATCATTCATAGCTTGATAAGATCAGCCGTGGTATCCCCGCCACACACTGTGACAACACAATTCCTATAGACTCACGCAACCGTAATTGATTCACCAACCAGAGTCGATACTGGGAACAGCTCATGAAGTTGTTCTTGTTCTATCCCAAAGCTTGAAGCAATAAAAGAAATGACATATGATAAATAAGACCTGAGATCAATAAGGGCATACACGTCATGGGATTGAACAGTCAAAATACTAGTGACGACATTTGGAGAAGCCTGTGTACTCTGACGACCACTCAGGGCATAGAACCGGCTGGGTCCTCCCCGACCTCGTGCACCAACCCTAGTTGCACCGTGGCCTACTGATGCAGGAGGGCCTCGGGCTGGAGGGTGTGCTGAGGATGTAGCAGCTGAAGAACTAGATGGCTGGGAGGTGCCCCAACATGCTCCCTGGCTAGACGTACGACAGTATCTCTGAATATGGCCTCTCATCCCGCACCCGTAACATACCGGTCGATCCAAGTAACAGAGCCCAGAATGAAACCTCTCACACATAAGGCATGGGGCCCTCTGCTGCTGCTGGAATCTCTACCTGAGAGACCCGGCTGATGGAACCTCCTGCTACCTGAACTGGCCCCAAAGCGACCTCCCTGCTGGTGATGATGATGATGATGTCCTATTGGTGGGGCACTAACTGAGGACTGAACATAAGACTCGGGTGGCCCTGACGACCCATCTCGAGGAACTTATTTCCCACCTCCGAATAAACTCCCAAGGTTGCCCGCTGGTCGGGCACTGCTACCACCTTCTCGATCCATCCTTACCTTCAACTTCCGAGCCTCTACAACTTGGGTGGATCCCACAATCTTCCCATAATTCATGTCAGAATGTAGAGCAGTTGTGGCAGCTTCATTAACTACCAAGGGGCCAAGGCCCTGCACAAACCGACGAACTCGGACCTCCATAGTCGGCACTATATGAACAACATACTTGGATAGGCGCATGAACTCCATATGATATTCCCACACGCTTTTACTACCTTGCTTGAGGACCTCAAACTTTGATGCTCGGGCTGCCCTAATCTCGGCGGGCAAGAAATGGTCTATGAAGGCATCTGCAAACTCACTCCACCTCGCCGGACGGCTCCCCTCCTCACGGAAATCCTCCCACATCTCAAACCAGGAATACGCCACCCTTTTCAAATGATAAGAGGCCAACAATACTCTCTCCGTCTCAGTAGCACGCATAACTCGGAGGGTCTTGTGAATCTCATCAATAAAATCCTGAGGGTCCGCATCAGAGTCGGTACCTGTGAACTCTGGAGAAGCTAACTGAAGGAACCTGTTAACCCTAGAACCTGAAGAATCCCCTTGCCCGCTAGAGGATGTGGGGGAAACATTTGATCTCTAGGCCTGAGAGGCCACCAGCTATGTCAGCATCTGAATATCTCCCCTAAGGTCCCCATCAGAAATACCTGGACCGGAAGCTGGGGCTGGAAGAGGATCAAGTATATCAGCGGAAGGGATTGTGGCACCCTCCGCTAGAGTAAGAATTAAAATGGTCCTGCCTGGTGTGGAGGAATCAAGCTGATTTATAGTCGGGGAATCATTCTCACCGCATCATTCAATTGAGGATCAACGGCCACTCCTGGGGTAGCATTTGCCTTTTGGCCGAGTCGCGCTTTCTTCTTGGGTGCCATTTACTGAAAGTTAAAACAATACACGAGTCAGAGAGAGAATCAACCTCACTTTTCACTCCATCGCACGACACATAATAACAATGAAGGTTAGTATTCCTAAATGTCCAAGCATCCCCCTAATTATAGATGTGGTCGGCAACACACCGATAAGAAGGGCTCTACTAGACACGGCTCCGAGACACCCTAGGACACTTAAAAACCTTAGGCGATGATACAATGTTTTGTCGCGACCAACCCCGGGGGACGAGACCGGCACTTAACCGAGTGAACCCAGTCAAGCAAGCATGTTTATCCCTTCCTTAGTTTGTCATGCCCCAACCCCGGGGGACGAGACCGGCACTTACCCGAGTGAACCCAGTCAAGCAAGCCTGTTTAGCCCTTCCTACCCGACTCGTTTACTCCCCGAGTTTATAGCATACATTATTTACTGAGTTAGTAGGAGATAAATCAAAAGCCTACATTTATTGTTAGGTTTTCCAAAACACAAATACTAATTACAATAGTTAAGAAATAGGATCACACTTACGTGTTAATCCGACTACTACCCAAAATATACACAACCCACAAAAGTGTCTACGGAGCCTGTAAAATTACGGAAGATGAACATTGACCTGCCGGCGACAAGGCCCTGGCTATACCTCAAAAGGAACAACATGTACAAAACAGAGCAACACATATATCTACATATGGCCCCGGGAAGAAATGGGGCTCACCATAATTGCTCAAAAGAGGAGGAGAGGGCACCACTATCGACTAGCGATGCTGCCAGCTACTAAGCCACCTATGTCCATAAGAAGATGTAGCGCCCCCGGCAAAAGGGACGTTAGTACCATTGAATAGTACTAGTATGTATAAAAAAACTCTACTCTAGATAGGATAAACGTCAAACAGGCAATGATACAAATTAAAACTTCATATAATAATTCACCGAAGTAGGGGAAAAGCACAATTAAGGGTCACCATGTTTTCTTATTCCGTTTTGCCATCTTTTGGTTAATAGTATTTTAAGGCCAAGTGTTATTATTATTAATAAACCACCGTGTCATTGTCACACAGAGTCCGATCTCCGCCCGATCGGCTAATCCATCCTAAGTGAGACATCAATATACCACCGTGTCATTATTACACGGAGTCCCATCTCCGCCCGATCGGCTAAGCCATCTCATTCAAACCAGTGGGACATCATCATTATCATACTTTCATTATTACCACCGTATCGTAATCACACGGAGTCCGATATCCGCCCGATCGGCAAGGCCATCCCACTTGGAGAAATGAGACATCATCAATATCATACTTTCATAATTATCACCATGTGTACATCATGGAGTCCGATCTCTGCCCGATCGGCTAATCCATCTCACTCTAGGACATAACCTATCATCTTTAAATCTTTTAGTTCATATTTCATATCATTTCAATCTTTTGATTCACATCTCATATCATTTCAATCTTTTGATTCACATCTCATATCATTTCAATCTTTTGATTCACATCTCATATCATTTCAATCTTTTGATTCACATCTCATATCATTTCAATCTTTTGATTCACATCTCATATCATTTCAATCTTTTGATTCACATCTCATATCATTTCAATCTTTTGATTCACATCTCATATCATTTCAATCTTTTGATTCACATCTCATATCATTTCAATCTTTTGATTCACATCTCATATCATTTCAATCTTTTGATTCACATCTCATATCATTTCAATCTTTTGATTCACATCTCATATCATTTCAATCTTTTGATTCACATCTCATATCATTTCAATCTTTTGATTCACATCTCATATCATTTCAATCTTTTGATTCACATCTCATATCATTTCAATCTTTTGATTCACATCTCATATCATTTCAATCTTTTGATTCACATCTCATATCATTTCAATCTTTTGATTCACATCTCATATCATTTCAATCTTTTGATTCACATCTCATATCATTTCAATCTTTTGATTCACATCTCATATCATTTCAATCTTTTGATTCACATCTCATATCATTTCAATCTTTTGATTCACATCTCATATCATTTCAATCTTTTGATTCACATCTCATATCATTTCAATCTTTTGATTCACATCTCATATCATTTCAATCTTTTGATTCACATCTCATATCATTTCAATCTTTTGATTCACATCTCATATCATTTCAATCTTTTGATTCACATCTCATATCATTTCAATCTTTTGATTCACATTTCTTCTCATCACTAAGTTTAAGTTCTTGGCACTTGGGAATATTTAACCCTTTTTAGGTTACATTCCTCTCTTCAACCATATCATATATTCATCCTTTACATCGACCAAAACTATCATGTAAGAAGATTCGTACACATAGTAAAAGAAGGAGCATAATGATCACAATTCATACACTCAAATAGCATAATGACATGGTAGTAACATAGAATGGCATAGAAGCAAAAATTTCTCAATTTAGCACATAGAACGCAAAGAATCAGAACAAGGAAATCCATACCGTACATTTTGGCACCAACGAGTTTATTCTATTAAGCTTAGAGTTAGCTATACATACCTCGATTTGGGGGTTTTCCTTAATTTCTACCACAATTCACCGGACACTTTTAGCACCTTCAATCTAGTTCACAATGTGGCACAACTGAATTTAGAATTAGGAATAATTATCATGTCTTGAACTCACTTGAGCATTTTATCAAACACTAGGTGTTCATATAGATTGAATGGCCCCCTTTTTAGTGAATGGTTACTCTACCCCATGCCTTTTTACTAGATTAGGATTAGTTGATTACATATATGCAAGGTTCCTATCCCCATTCCCATGAACTCACCTATCCATGGTCCATCTTAACAAAATATGGAAATTAAGGCTGGTGGGGTAGAAGCTTACCTCTTAGAGTGAAGAATTTGGTGTCCTATTTGATTAGTTCCAAGCTTGAGTGGTGATGGAGGATCAATTTGATGGAATTTGGGACCTTCTCTCTTTTCTCACTCTAAGATTATCAGGAAAATGGTAAGAGATGGGGGATGGGCGTTCTATAGGTCTGGGGGTCGGGTTTTAAAAATTAGAAAATAGGGGTCCCGATGCTGGTTTTCGGTCCGAAATGCAATCGCATTTCGCTTATGCGGTCCGCAAACCTGCCGCATAATTGGTCTCAACTAGGCGTAAAAGAAAAGGAAACTGCCTAGTTATGCGGCAACTACGCGGTCTGCATACCTGTTATGCGGTCGCATAGTGCACCGCATAACTCCCTCTGCAAAACTCATGCGCAAATATGCAACGAACTATGCGGCCCGCATACTCAAAATGCGATCGCATTTTGGGCCGCATAGTTGCCCTCAAAATGGACAGCAAACTTTCCAACTATGCGACCACTATGCGGTCCACATACTTGACATGCGATCGCATAGTGGACCGCATATTCTCCTAAACTCGCAAAATCTCATCCTCTAAGTACGGGGGTACTTTTCACTCCAAAATGGTCTGAATCAAGAATTTCTATGGCTATTTCAACATGAGGATCTATCCGGTATCGTCTTGGGTTTGAAAATTCTACGGGCCTTTACACAAACCACCCTCAAGCTCGAAGACCTTAGGTTTTAAAGAATGTCTTGCGCTCTTTTTCCCTTAGATCGGGTTTTACCCCAAACGGATTTCACTAACAAGGTTTTTGACGAGGCAACATCCATATGCTATCTATGGAAAACTCATAAAGTATTCAAGGCTTCTCTTCGATCTACCTCAAATACTGGGGGGCATCCCCCTGGGAGGTCACCTCCTCAAATAAACTGAAAAATACCACATAGGGTCTCGACAGGAGAATGTTGTATCAGGACAAAAAGTCAAATGAACCGTGTCCGCGTAGAATAATTGAACTCTCGATGGTGAAAACATGTACGCTTGTATAATTTAATCGAAGGAGTATTTTTACCATCAAAACGCTGTATGCGTCAAAGACGTTTACTATTTTCACAAGAAACGGCTCCAGGGCCAAAAACTCCCGAACACTCAGGGACAGTCATTAGCAGTCAGCTCACTGAGCCATATGAACACGAATTTGTAAGCCCTCAATGAGGCAGCCTCGAGCTCGTAATCCCTCAAGGCAACCTCAAGCTCGTAAGCCCTCAATCAGGCAACCTCGAGCTCCTAAGCCCTCAATCAGGCAACCTCGAGCTCGTAAACCCTCAATCAGGCAAACTCGAGCTCGTAATCCCTCAATGAGGCAACATGGAATATGTAAGACCTCAACGAGACATGCCCAAGTTCATTAGACCTTAAAAAGGCATAACCCCGATATTAAGGCCAAGGCTATATATTCGAACTTGTAAGACCCCTAAAAAGGCATACCCTCGATATAGACACGAAGGCTATCTCACCCGGGGACTAAAATGCTACGGCCTAACATAAAGACTACGGTCGTATTAAAAGGCTCCGGCAAAATTAACGCAGCTCGAAGATGTCCGACTGCCGCCATAAAACTATAGGCCTTCAAATACTTTGAAAATACTTCGAAAGGAACCGGTTAATCAGGCTACCCTCAGCATAAGCAAAAGAGATTCGATCACACCATCTCCAAATAATTAAAAGTCTTCGAAACAATCAGCCTTCAACAAAAAGGCTTCGAAACAATCGGCCTTCAAGAGAACCTCCCGAGGTACTCAACCATCGTCACATATCGACTCCTAATCGAGGTTCTCGTATTGAGCCGTCGATGAGTTGGACGAATGCAAAACATGCCAAGGCGTAATCAAAACTTCTAAAGTCTTTAGCCTAAATGAGGGAAAACTATAGCCATGTTAGAGGTCGCATCGACCCCCATCTAAAAACAGCCTAAGGGCCAATGCGTAAGAGCCCAAGGGACAGCCTAAAGAGCTTCAGGGCTAATTTAAAAACCTAAGGGTCGATAAGCTCGAGTCAAAATTTGGCTCAAGGACTGAGCCCTGGTTAACTATCAATTACTGTCAATTGCTCGTCGAGCATGAAAACCTAAGGGTTTTTTGAAGTAAAACTAGTCGGACTAATTATCGGCAAGCATCGAAATACAAAACAAAAGCAAAGACAGAAGCAAGTTGTAAAAACCAAAGAGTTATTATATACAACAGAAAAGATACATTTACAAACGCTCTCACAGAGATCCGTACACAAATAATCAGAAAGAAAAAACCTAGTCTTTCTCCCCCTCGGGGACTATGCCTTCACCAAATCCATCGGGACCGTCTCCCTCACCGGCCTCATCCTCGTTATCTTCAGCGTCAGAAACGTGGAACTTGCGTCGATGTCATCCGCCTTGGCCTGCTATATCTCCTACGAGAGATCGAAGCCCCTGGCATGAATCTCCACGAGGGTTCCCTCGTGGATTTGCATCGGGCATAATTATTGGTTAGTCCCTATCGATCGGAAGCCTCCCCCAACTACATACGAGCTTCAGCAGCATCTTTCAGATAGATGGCCACCTTCTTATCGGCCTTTTCTAGGACCTCTTCAGCTTCGGCTCGAGCGTCCACGACTTCAGACTTCATCTTCAAAAGGTCTATATCAAGCTTAGCAATCCAACTCGTCTGAACCAAGTGGCTTTCTCGAGCATTGCGAAGTTGTATCTCGAGGATAGAGGCCTTAGCCCAAACATTCCTTTCGACCGCAACATGAGCAACTATATGTGCCCTCAATTCAATGTGTTCAGAATTAACTTGATCAACTTCGCCCCAAAGGCATTCCAACTTCTTTGTCTTTCTCTTCAACTGAGATACCGAAACGTTATTTTTCGAAGAAGGGAGAAGAAGCTTATATTCCCCCAAATAAAGGTTACCTGTTTCTCGAGGTTTCCTCCGTAATCATGACTTCGATTCAACTCCGATCGAAGGTGTATAACCTCTCTGGCCTTCTTGTCACAAAGAAGCCTAAGGGATTTCTCCCTGTCCAAAGTTTTTCGCAACCTAGCTTCACATCGAAGAAGCTAAGACTTGAGTTTGTCGAAGGCTTGTCATAAAGAAGGTTCAGTTAAAAGGATGAAAATACGAAGGTAAAAAGCCAACAAGTCACCGAAGCTCACCACAGAAAAGAACCGTCGAGCCTCCCCAAAAATCGAGTACGCGTTTACTGGTCTGTTCCCCTCGACCCCAGTTAAACCACCCTGTAAGGGGAAGTGATAATTCGGGACTCTGCTCAACTTAGGCGGCCCCGAACCCCGAACATCCCTCGAAGTCCCTTCGAAGGGAGAAGAAAATAGTTGTAAAGGACCTTCGCTCCTCCCCCACTTGTGGAACCTCCCCCTCGAGGCCGGAAGCCTCGGGTCCAACAAGCTTTACACCCTCGTGATATTTCTCAGTTCGAGCCGTCGAAGTGGAGCCATTCCCTTCGGTTACATTGACGTCTGTGTATCAGTCGTATTAAATGGCTCCGGCAAAATTAACGCGGCTCACAGACGTCCGACTTCCACCATAAAACTACATGCCTTCAAATACTTCAAAAATACTTCAAAAAGAACTGGTTAATCAGGCTACCCTCAGCATAAACAGAAGAGCTTCAATCACATTAGCTCCAAATAATTAAAAGGCTTCGAAACAATCAGCCTTCAACAAAAAGGCTTCGAAACAATCGGCCTTCAAGAGAACCTCCTGAGGTACTCAACCATCGTCACATATCGACTCGTAATCGAGGTTCTCGTATTGAGCCGTCGATGAGTTGGACGAACGGAAAACATGCCAAGGCGTAATCAAAACTTCTAAAGTATTTAGCGAAAATGAGGGAAAACTATAGCCATGTTAGAGGTCGCATCGACCCAATCTAAAAAGAGCCCAAGGGCCAATGCGTAAAAGCCCAAGGGAAATCCTAAAGAGCTTCAGGGCTGATTTAAAAACCTAAGGGTCGATAAGCGCGAGTCAAAACTTGACTCAAGGAGTGAGCCCTAAATGGTTAACTATCAATTACCGACAATTGCTCAACGAACACAAAAACTTATGGGTTTTTTGAAGTCCAACTCGTCGGACTAATTATCGGCAATCATCGAAATACAAAACAAAAGCAAAGACACAAGCAAGTTGTATAAACCAAAGAGTTTTTATATACAACACAAAGATACATTTACAAACGCTCTCATAGTGAGCCCTACCCAAAGAATCAGAAAGAAAAAACCTAGTCTTTCTCCCCCTCGGGGACTATGCCTTCACCAAATCCATCAGGACCGTCTCCCTCAGCGGCCTTATCCTCGTTATCTTCAGAGTCAGAAATGTGGAACTAGCGTCAAACTCATCCGCCTTGGCCCCTCTCTATGTCCTCCGAGAGATCAAAGCCCCGTGCATGAATCTCCTCGAGGGTTTCCCTCGTGGATTTCCATTGGGCATATTGCTTAGTCCTTATCGATCGGAAGCCTCCATTAACTTTATATGAGCTTCAGCAACATCTTTCAGATAGATGTCCACCTTCTTATCGGCCTTTGCTTGGACCTCTTCAGCTTCGGCTTGAGCATCCACGACTTCAGACTTCATCTTCAAAAAGGTCTATCTCAAGATTAGCAATCCTACTCATCTGAACTGAGTGGCTTTCTCGAGCATTGGGAAGTTGTATCTTGAGGACGGAGGCCTTAGCCCAAGGATTCCTTTCGACTGCAACATGAGAAACTATATGTGCGCTCAATTCAATGTGTTCAGAATTAACCTGATCAACTTCGCCCCAAAGGCATTCCAACTTTTTTGTCTTTCTCTGCAACTGAGATACCGAAACGTTAGTTTCCGAAGATGGGAGAAGAAGCTTGTATTCCCTCAAAATAAAAGTTACATGTTTTTCGAGGCTGCCTTCGTAATCATGACTTCGATTCAACTCCGATCGAAGGTGTATCAACTCTATGGCCTTCTTGTCACAAAGAAGCCTGAGAGATTTATCCCTGTCCAAATCTTTCTACAACCTAGCTTCACAGCGAAGCAGCTAAGATATGACTTTGTCGAAGGCTTGTCATAAAGAAGGTTCAATTAAAAGGATGAAAATGTGAAGGTGAAAAGCCAAAAAGTCACTGAAGCTCACCACAGAACAGAGTCACCGAGCCTCCCAAAAAATCGAGTACGCATTTACTGGTCTGGTCCCCTCGGCCCCAGTTAAACCACCCTGTAAGGGGACGTGATCATTTTGGACTCTGTTCGACTTAGGCGGCCCTGGCCCCGAACATCCCTCGAAGTACCTTCGAAGGGAGAAGAAAATGGTGGTAAAGGACCTTCGCTCCTCCCCCCTTGTGGAACCTCTCCCTCGAGGCCGAAAGCCTCGGCTCCAACAAGCTTAACACCCTCGTGAGATTTCTAAGTTCGAGCCGTCGAAGTGGAGTCATTCCCTTCGGTTACATTGTCGTCTGTGTATCGGCTGATGAATATGAGATCTTCCCCAATGGTTGCATCTTCTTTGTGCCTCCGGGCAGGACCCGCTTCACTATGAATATCCTTGTCCCTCGAGGATCCTTCCCATTTTTTATCTTTGCGCGGCTCCGAAGCTGAAGGTCCTTCCTCCTCCCTGAGAGGGCATGGCCTCATCTCGGAGAACTCGTCGATGCCTGCGGTAACAAAATTAATACGCATAAAGAAATGTTTTCCTTAAAAAAGAAACCACACGGCACTTAACTTGGTGTTTCTCCTCTTACCCTTTGATAGTTCTCGCCACTTGCGCTTGTCATAAGTCGGTGATGCTGCCAGTTTTCGGCTCTAGCCCGCAAGATCGGGGACCTCATTTGGCAACGACGGGACCACTATAAAGGAGGAAAAGAAACGTTCTCATAAACCCCGGCAAAGTTGAGAACAAAAGGCACTAAAGTACGACGTAATAGTTACGCTTGAAGTTCCACTCTTCGGGGAATGGCTGGAACTCCGCAAGAAATGATGTCAACAGTCCTCACTCAAATAAAACGACTCATCCATCCTTGATCACGGTCCTCGTCGTCACTGGAAATAAAGGGCTTGGTGGATCCGTGTCGTAAGGAGATAAGACCCTGATAGTGCAGAGGCCGGTACAATCTTATGAGATGGCTGAGAGTGAACTCGAACTCGAGAATGCGGTTCTGGGTTGCAGAAGCGAAATCGCTAGGAAGAAAAGGGGAAATTTCTACGGTTTGATCTCATTTTCATTTTTGGACTTGCAGAGCTCGATTTTAGGCGAAATTTTGAAGGATTTTCAGAGAAAGTTATTAGGTATTGATGTCTAACTCGAGTTTGATTGTATTTCATCAATCTATTGTTGTATTCTTCATCTAATTAAGGGATTTTGAGTGAGAAAGTTGGGAAATGGGGAAAACGTTCCCCAAATGAAATTCTAAGTTTTGAGTGGGATTTATGCGTCGGATTTGGATAATTTTTGTACGAGTGAACTCGTGAATGAATGGGTGTTCTTATTTGGTAACCTTTACTCGATTCTGAGACATGTGCCCGGGGGAGACTTTTTGAGCAATTTTCCATTTTCTTGCTTTAGTTCTGATTTCATTCGCTAGATTAGTTTCTTGTAGTTTTATTTATGTTATGAAATTGGTTTGACTAGATTTGGGCCATTCAGAGTCGGACAATCGTGGAAAGATCATTATTTCGAATTGATTTGAGCTTCGTTCGAGTTAAGTGATTTGCCTAACATTGTGTGGGACAACTCCCCTTAGGATTTGGTATTTTTTCGATATATGAGCGTCGCGTACGTGAAGTGACGAGTACGTACATGCGCTAATTGTTGTAAAAAACTTATTTTCACTAAGTAGTAACCTGTCTTTCTCTTATTTGAATTTATTAGCATGTATAGTATCCTGTTAGGGTAAGAAAGCATGCCTACTTGCCTTAACTATTTACCTGAACTATGTGCAGAATGTTTAGTGGTTTAATCCGTTTTCCCCTAACTTGTACTTAGGATTAGTTGTAAGATCTCGCGCCGTAACTATTGAAATCTATTGTTTGTATGCATATTTACTTTGGGACTACGGAGCGATATTCTGTAAAGACCCGAAAAATTTCTAACTAAAAACGATGCCTGCATAGGTCCCCATGTTGATATAATTGTAAACATTCTTAAAACGGACCCCTTTGTAGTGAACAGTACCCCAGGACTTAAAAGATTGAATTTTCCAAAATTACGCGGATCTGCGGTCCACTATGCGATCGCAGATCATGTATGTTGACCGCATAGTGGTCGCATACCTGGACAATTTGCTGTCCATTTTGAGGACAGCTATGCGGCCCATAATGCGATCGCATTTAATGAAATGCGGGCCGCATAGTTGTCACATTCATGCACCTATATTTTTGCGGAGGGAGTTATGTGTGTCACTATGCGATCGCATAACAGGTATGCGGACCGCATAGCTGCCACATACCTGGGCAGTCTGCTTCTCTTTTTGGCCAAGTTGAAGGCCACTTATGCGACAGGTCTGCGGACCGCATAGCAGTAATGCGATCGCATTCCTGACCGCATACCAGCATCGGGGCTTCTAATTTATAATTTTAATGTCCGACCCCCAGCTTAATAAAACACCTATCCCCTTCATTTTTAACGACTATCTAATTAAAATAGAGAGAAGTGAGAGTGGGTTCTAGTGAGAAAAAGTCACCATCTCCACCAAATTTGTCCTCCATCTCTACTCAGGCCTGGAATTAATCGAGTAGTCGTCATCTTCTTCACCATAAGAGGTAAGTTTCCACCCCATTTTCCCTTAATTCCCATATTCTAGTTAAAATGGAACACACATGAGATAGTTCTTGAAGGTAAGAGTTAAGAACCTTGCATGCATGTGATTAATTTACCATAATCTAGTAAAGGGAAGTAGGTTAGAGTAACCTTCCACAAAAAGGGGGTTATATCAGAAGGAACACATAGCGTTTGATAAAATGCCCAAATGAGTGCAAGTCATGTTCCTGATTCCTAATCCTAGGTTTAAATGTGTCACATTGTAAATTAGATTGAAGGCGCTAGAAGGTCCGGTGATTTGAGATAGAAATTAAGGAGAAATTCCAACTCTAGGTATGTATGGCTAACTCCAATCTTCACAGGATAAACCCGTTGTGTTCATTTTCCGGGTATGACTCTCTTGTTGATCATCTATGGAATTTATGTGTTCCATGTGCCTAATTGAGGAATTCTTGCTTCTATATTGTCCCATGCTGCTACCATGTTGTTATGTTAATTGGGTGTATAAACTATGGTCATCATGTTCCCTTTTTACTATATGTGTGATCCTATTACGTGATGGGTGTGGAAAAATGTGAAAGGATGGACTGATATGGAATACAAATAAAGATATGGTAATGACATGAAATACGAATCAAGAGGTTGAATTGATATGAAACATTAATCTATGAATTGGATTGTTATGGAATATGGATTAAAGAATGGATGTTTATGAAATATGAATCAAAGGATTCTACGTATATGAAAGATGAATCAAAGAATGATATGTGTTAGGGATCAAAAAGGTTAAAAATGATGTAAGTGATCTAAAATATCCATAAATGGACCAGGAGAATGTCCTAGGGGTGAGAAGGCATATCCGATCTGGCTGGGATAAGACTTCATGTCGTACACATGGATGACTTGATATTGTGATATGATTATGATATGATGATGATTATTGTCCTCACTGCTTCAGTTGAGATGGCCTAGCCGATCGGGCATAGATTTGACTCTGTGTGCTGTGCACATGCCACAGTGTTAGCCTAGCCGATTCGGGCAGAGATCAGACTCCGTGTGACCAACCACGGTGGTGATATGTGATGTGATTGAAATTTGGACCTCACCTAGGATGGCATAGCCGATCGGGAAAAGATAGGACTCCATGTGAAAACGACACGGTGGATCAGTAATAATAATAACAAGATGAAACCTAAAAGAACATAATCCAAAAGATGGCAAAACGGGATGAGGGATGTGGAAATTCTTGTTTGTGTTTTCCGTTTCTTCGGTGCATTGTTGTATGATACCTCTACTTGAGTTTGACAGTTGATGTTTATCCTATCTAGTGTAGGTTTGTTCGTACATACTAGTACTATTAAATGGTACTAACGTCCCTTTTGCCAGGGGTGCTACATCTTTTAAATGGATGTAGGTGGTTTTGTAGCAGGTAGCGCTGATCGCCGATAGTGGTGCCTTTCCTCCATCCCTTCAGCAGTTCTGGTGAGCCCCCACTTCCTCTCGGAGCTGTATGTAGTTCATGTTGACTCATTTTGTATATGTCGCTCTTTTGAGGTATAGCCGGGGCCTTGTTGCCGGCAAGTCTATGTATTCTTTTCCGTACTCTTAGAGGCTCCGTAGACATTATGTGGGTTGTAAATATATTTTGGGTAGTTGTTGTACTTACTAGTAATCGTGGTCCCGTATCGGGAATGTTGTACCTAATATGTATGTTTTGGTAAGATCTAATATTAAACGTTAAAAGAGGAAAAATGGACTTTAGGTTGTGAATCCAAGCTTTTGATTTTATCTTGCTATTTCATATGAGTAATGTATGCTATAGACATGGGGTAGCGCGTGGGGTAGGAGAGGCAGATCAGGTTCGCTTTACTGGGTTCATTCGGTTAGGCGCCGGTCCCGTTCCTTGGTTTTGGGGCGTGACAAACTTGGTATCAGAGCCTAAGGTTTTAAACGTATCCTAGGATGTCTCGGAGCCGTGTCTAGTAGAGCCCTTCTTATCGGTGTGTTGTCGGCCACATCTATAATTAGAGGGATGCATGGACATTTAGGAAAACACCCTTTATTTTCATTATGTATCGTGCGATGTGGTGAAAGGTGAGGTTGTTGTCTTTAACTCATGCATTGTTCCAACTTTCAGTAAATGGAACCCAAGAAGAGAGCTCGACTCGGCCTAAAGGCCAATGCCACCCCAAGTGTGGACATAAATTCTCAATCTGATGGTGCGGGCGAGGGCAATCCCCCGACTATGAATCTGCCTGACTCCTCCGTTCCTGGCCAGACTATTCCAATTCCTACTCCAGAAGAGGGTGTTATGATCCCTCATGCTGATTCCGCTGATGTTCCTGATCCCGCTTCAGCTTCCGATCACGCTATTTATGATGGGGACCTTAGGGGAGCTATTCAGATGTTGACATAGCTAGTGGCCTCCAAGGCCCAAAGATCAAATATTTCCCCTTCGTCTACTAGCGAGCAAGGGGATTCTTAAGGTTCCAGAGTCAACCGGTTTCTTCAGTTAGCCCCTCCAAAGTTCACAGGTACTGACCCAGAGGCTGATCCTTAGGATTTTATCGACGAGATGTATAAGACCTTTCGAGTTATGAGGGCTACTGAGACAGAGGGGGTGGAGTTAGCTTCCTATCAGTTGAAGGGCGCGGCATATTCGTGGTTGGAGATGTGGGAGGATTCTCGTGGGGAGGGGAGCCCTTCGGCGAGATAGGAAGAGTTTGTAGAGGCCTTCATGGATCATTTCTTGCCTATCGAGACAAGGGAAGCCTGTGCTACAGAGTTTGAGGTCCTCAAATAGGGCAACCAGAGTGTGTGGGAGTACCACATAGAGTTCGTGCGCCTGTCCAAATATGCCATTCACATGGTGTCGACTATGGAGGCCAGAGTTCGTCGATTTGTTCAGGGCCTTGGTCCCTTGGTTGTTAATGAAGCTGCTACTGCTGCTCTGCATTCACATATGAACTATGGGAAGATTGTGGGATTCGCCCAGGCTAAAGAGGCTCGAAATATGAAGATAAGAATGGAGAGAGAAAGTAGTAGTAGGGCCCGGTCAGCGGGAAACTCTGGGGTTTCTTTTGGAAGTGGGAGACCAGTCCTTGGGAGAGGGTCATTAGGACCATCCCAGTCTCAGGCTCAGTCATCAGCTAGTGCCCCGCCACCAGGTTGTCACCATCATCATCAACCGGGAGGTCGTTTTGGGGTCAGTTCAGACAACAGGGGGTTCAATCAGCCAGTTCGTTCAGGTGGGAGGTTCCAGAAGCAGCAGAGGGACCCATGCCCCAAGTGTGAGAGCTTTCATATTGGGCCCTGTTATCTGGATCAACCAGTATGTTATGGTTGTGGGGTGAGGGGTCACATTCAAAGAGACTGCCCTTCATTCTGCCAGGGTGCAGGTTGGAGTGTCGCTCAGCCATCGAGTTCTTCAGCTGCTACATCTTCAGCACGCCCACCAGCCAGAGGCCCTTCAGCACCAGTAGGGCGTGGTACAGCTAAGGGTGGTGCACGATGTCGAGGAGGACCCAGTCGGTTCTATGCTTTGAGTGGTCGACAGAGTGCGGAGGCTTCTCCAGATGTTGTCACAGGTATCTTGACTATTCAATCTCGTGATATTTATACTCTTATTGATCCCGGGTCTTCCTTATCATATGTCACTCCTTTTATTTCTTCGAGTTTTGGGATAGAAACCGAACAGCTCCATGAGCTGTTCTCAGTGTCGACTCCGATTGGTGAATCTATTACGGCCGCGAGAGTCTATAGGAATTGTGTTGTCACGGTGTGTAGTTGGGATATCACGACCGATCTTATTGAGCTAGGAATGGTTGATTTTGATGTAATTATGGGAATGGATTGGCTCTATTCGTGCTTTGCTAAACTTGACTACCGGACAAGGATTATGAGGCTTGAGTTTCCTAATGAACAAATTATTGAATGGGAGAGGAATAATATCGTGCCAAGAGGTAGGTTTATTTCCTCTCTTGAGGCCTCAAACACGATCAGAAAAGGGTGCATCTACCATTTAGTCCGGGTTGTGGACACCAGTTTAAAGGTGCCTGCTCCCGAGTCTGTGCCTGTTGTGAATGAATTTCTTGAAGTATTTCCGGATGAGCTTCCTGGGATTCCTGTGATGACCCAAGAAGTCATTTTATAAATATAGATTCCAGCCCATGCTTAATTGTCATAAAAATATTAATTCTAAGTGTCTGGATTTGCGTGCGCGGTCCGGGCGCAAAACCGGAAAGCTTTTATGTGAAAATATGAGAAATAGTGAATTCTAGAGCTAAAACTTGATTATAGTTGATTTTGGTCAACATTTTGAGAAAACGGACCCGGATATGTGTTCTGACGATCCCGGGAGGTCCGTAGTAAAATATGGGACTCGGCCGTATGCCTGAAAATGAATTCCGAGGTCCCAACCCTTAGAAAATAATTTTTGAAAAAACTTGTTCTACTAGTTAATTAAAGAAATAAAGAAATGAAAAATTATGCAAAATATATGATATCGGACCCATATTGTAGTTTCGAAGCCTGGAACAAGTTTTTTATGTTATATAAGTCCTATCTGTGAAGTTTCATGAGAATTGAAGTTGATTTGATACAATTTGGACATCCGATTGAAAAGTTGGGAAATGGAGTGTTCTTGAGAAAATCATGAATTTTGAGGCCAAATCTGTAGATTTTGATGTTAATTTGATGATTTGATTTCGCAAACAAGTATGTATGATGTTCTTATATGTGTGTGCATGTTTGGTTTGGAGCCACGAGGGCTAGGGTGAGTTGCAGGTAGGCTACAGATTATCTAGACTTAGAAAATATTTCCAAATGTGAGCCCAACGTTGAGCCTATGATCTCGCAAATGCAAGGTTAGGGTTCGCAAATACGAGCCCAACGTTGAGCCTATGATCTCGCAAATGCGAGGTCCCTGGGTCGCAATGCGAAGGACCTAGTTCGCAAATGCGAGGTCCTGGTTCGCATTTGTGATATATGCCATAAAGCCCAGGGTTCGCAAATGCGAACCCCAGCTCACAAATGCGAGACCCGCAACCTGTTATATCAGCTTTTTGACGGGATTTTACCTTTTTTTCCAATTTTCTAAAACCCTAAACCTCCATAGGCAATTTTCCCAGGGTCCAAACTTCATCGAATCATTGGTAACTGACCTCTAATTAATTTCTTTCAATTCCTAACAACTTTTAACAATGATTTCAACCAAAAATCTAGAGTTTCCATGGTAAAAATTTGAGTTTTGGGTAGAACTTAGGAATTTCAATCTTTGGGGAATTGGGCCTCGAATAGAGGTCGGATTCCAATACCAATTGTATATTCGTGCTCGGGGGAGATTGGGTAAACGTGTTTTGGTCCGAACCTCGAGTTTAGACCAAGCGGGTCCGGGGTGAATTTTTTAAATTTAATATGAAACCTTAGTAAAACCATTGTTTTTCAATAAATATGATTCCTTTAGGCTATGATTGATAACCTTGGACGAATTGTAATTAGATTCGAGCGGATTAGAGGCAATTTCTAAAGGGAAGGCAGTACTAGAGCAGTGAATTGCTTGCGAGACTGGGGTAAGTGTTTGGTCTAACTTTGGCTTAAGGGAATAGGAGTCCCCACTTATTTGCTATGTGAAATGCATGGGTGTGGTGCATAGGTGAGGTGGCGAGTATCTTTGCACCACCCACTTTGTCTGTTAAGCATGATCCCCTCCCCGTCCCAACTTAATTTATTATTTTCTAAATTGTTCTATGACTATCTAACGTTGTTTTCTTGTTGGCTTCATTGTTTTAATATTGAGAAAGTGATGAAGAATACAATTTAACTATCTTATGGTTGTTAAAGTTTACATGATTGTGTGGTTTCAATTGATTGTTGCCAATTGTTGTGGCAAGGGTATAAAGAGTACTGGTTGTTTATTGGGTTCCCTTGTGGGACAATTGATTGAGCAGTTTGGTGTTGTTTTACGAAGTTTATATACATGTACATATGCACATTGATGTTCTTGTGATATATTGTTGGAAGAGAGATGTTGTGAAAGATTTGGCCTTTGTGGCGAAAGCTTTATACTTTAATATAAGGTTGTGATGTATTGTAGAAACCAAAATATTGTGAAAGGCTTGGCCTGAATTGTGAAAATTATGAATAAATTGATATGGTATGTCTGATGGGAGCGGGTTGCACGCCGCAACAAGGAGCGATAAAGGTGGACAGGTGGGATCGGGTTGCACGCCGCAACAGGAGTAATAAGGGTGATATTGTAGGGAAGAGCAAGAAAAAAGAAATAAGTTTTAAAAAGTCAAAATGCCTATTTTACTACTCTTTAAATATTTTTAGTACTACTTTTATTCAAAGTTAAAGTTTAGAACTTTGAGGAGTTATTCGAAAATTGGTTATAGTAGAGTTATTTTATTTTGTCGCAGCATTCATTTAGTTATTTGTTTAGATTTCTTCCTGGCTTTATTATTTATTGTTGTTATCGTTTATATTGTTGAAGCCCGACTTAGCCTCGTCACTACTTCACCGAGGTTAGGCTCGGCACTTACTCAGTACATGGGGTCGGTTGTACAGATACTACACTCTGTGCTCTTTTGCACAGATCCAGGTACTAGTCATCAGTAGAGGATTTCAGGACGACCACCTGTTCAGTTGGAGACACGAGGTACATCTTCCGACGTCCGCAAATTCCGAGAGTTTTCTCCCATTATTATTTACATTGTTTTATTATATTCGGAACAGTTATACTATTTTTTTCAGCCATTATTTGTAGCATTCTTTAGTAGTTCGTGGATTGTGACACCAGACCCTAGGGTAGTCTTAGAGTTATTATTATGATTAGTTTGTGGTTAGTTTTATTTAATTGGTCATTATTACTATACTACTTTATTATTTTTGGGAATCATTTTTAGTAAGTTCATTCTAAATCTATTTTGACTACGCTCAACCAATTAATTAGGGACATTAATTAATCGACTTCTAACATTGGCTTGCCTAGCAAGTGTGGTGTTAGGCGCCATCACGATCGCTAAGGTTGGGAATTTGTGTCGTGACAATTCCACCAGATAGAGAGATCAATTTCGGGATTGCTGTATTGCCAGATACGCAGCCAATATCTATTCCACCGTACCGTATGGCGTCAGCAGAACTGAGGGAGTTAAAGGAGCAGTTGAAGGTTCTGCTAGAGAAGGGTTTCATTCGACCAAGTGTGTCGCCTTGGGGCGCACCGGTTCTTTTTGTCAGAAAGAAAGATGGGTCGTGACAATTCCACCAGATAGAGAGATCAATTTCGGGATTGATGTATTGCCAGATTCGCAACCAATATCTATTCCACCCTACCGTATGGCGCCAACAGAACTGAGGGAGTTAAAGGAGCAGTTGAAGGTTCTGCTAGAGAAGGGTTTCATTCGACCAAGTGTGTCGCCTTGGGGCGCACCGGTTCTTTTTGTCAGAAAGAAAGATGGGTCGTGACAATTCCACCAGATAGAGAGATCAATTTCGGGATTGATGTATTGCCAGATTCGCAACCAATATCTATTCCACCCTACCGTATGGCGCCAACAGAACTGAGGGAGTTAAAGGAGCAGTTGAAGGTTCTGCTAGAGAAGGGTTTCATTCGACCAAGTGTGTCGCCTTGGGGCGCACCGGTTCTTTTTGTCAGAAAGAAAGATGGGTCTCTACGAATGTGTATTGATTATCGGCAGCTCAACGAGGTCACCATCAAAAACAAATACTCGTTGCCGCGGATAGATGATTTGTTCGACCAATTGCAAGGTGCTAGGTTCTTCTCAAAGATTGATTTACTGTCCGGGTATCACCAATTAAAGATCAGGGAACAGGATATTCCTAAGACCGCCTTCAGGACTCGTTATGGGCACTTCGAATTCTTGGTAATGTCATTTGGGCTGACCAACGCCCCAACAGCTTTTATGGCTCTTATGAATCGGGTCTTCAAGCAATTTCTCGACTCTTTCATGATCGTTTTCATCGACGATATCCTTGTGTATTCGCGAAGTCAGGAAGATCATGCTAATCACCTCAAAGCAGTTCTGCAGACTCTTTATCAGCACCAGTTGTATACAAAGTTCTCAAAATGCGAGTTTTGGCTAGAATCAGTTACCTTTTTGGGCCATGTTGTTTCCAGAGAAGGGATTCGGGTTGATCCCCAGAAGATCGCAGCTGTGAAGGATTGGCCTAGAGCAACGACCCCGACAGAGATTCGCAGTTTCTTGGGTTTAGCTGGATATTATCGGAGGTTCGTGGAAGGATTCTCTACTCTCGCCTCCCCATTTACTAAGTTGACGTAGAAAGCAGTTAAGTTCCAGTGGTCCGATGCTTGTGAAAAGAGTTTCCAGGAATTAAAATCGAGATTGACTTTGGCACCAGTGTTGAGCTTGCCAGAAAGTACAGAGGGGTTTGTGGTGTATTGTGATGCTTCAAGGGTTGGTTTGGGGTGTGTGTTGATGCAATGTGGTAAGGTTATAGTGTATGCTTCGAGGCAGCTAGAATCACGAGAAGAATTATCCGACGCATGATTTGGAGCTCATAGCGGTTGTCTTTGCATTGAAAATATGGAGGCATTATCTTTATGGGGTCCACGTGGACGTGTTCACATACCACAAGAGTCTTCAGAATTTATTCAAACAGAAGGAATTAAACTTGAGGCAGAGGAGATGGTAGGAATTGGTAAAGGATTATGAAATGAATATTTTGTACCATCCAGGGAAGGCGAATGTGGTGGCAGACACTCTTAGTTGGAAATCCATGGGTAGTTTGGCTCATTTAGAAGTAGGTTAGAGGCCTTTGGCTCAAGAGGTTTACCAGTTGGCCAGTCTGGGGTTTGTCTTTCGGCCTCAGACGAAGGGAGTGTTGTGGTGCATAACGGAGCGGAATATTCGCTTTCAGTGGAAGTCAAGGAACATCAATTCAATGATCCGGCATTGGCATAGTTAAGAGAGGCAATTCTAAATAACAAAACCACAGCTTTTACAATCGACAATAGTGACAGTGTCTTGCGGTGTCAAGGGAGACTATGTGTTCTGGATGTGGATGATCTTCGGGAGAGAGTAATGGCAGAGGCTCACAATTCTAGATATTTGTACACCATGGTTCTACGAAAATGTATCATGATCTCAAAGAGATTTATTGGTGGAATGGTATGAATAGGGGTGTGGCAGACTTTCTGGCTAGGTGTTTGAACTGTCAGCAAGTGAAGGCCGAGCATCAGAGGGCCAGTGGGTTGGAGCAGATTATGGAAATACCAATATGGAAATGGGAGATGATCAGTATGGACTTTGTAGTGGGGTTACCCCGCACTCCGCGTACGTTCCACTCAATTTGGGTAATAGTGGATCGGCTCGCGAATTCAGCGCACTTCTTGCTAGTCAAGTCCACCGATACTGCTGTGAGCACGTGATTTTTACCTACCATATAATCCTACAAAAAACCCAATAATTAATTGGTTTTATGAATTTTTGTTGAATTTTAGTGCTATTTGTGAATTTATTATGTAGCCATAATTAGTCCTTTAAATCTATAAATAATTTAAAATGGAATGATTAGACCCATAACCTCAGTATTAATTTAAATAAATATATATTGTATTATATAAAGCAGATTAATGTTAATTTCTTGATTTAATTATTTCATTTTAACAAAAATTATGGAACATGTCCTTTAATTGATTAGGAGTAAAATAAGTTATATGACTCTTAATTAATTAATTAATTGAACAAGGACTATGAATAGAACTAATTATCACATTTAATTTCAATTTTAGGATAATTCAATTAATTAATGTGGGTTTTGATTAAAAATGAATTAAAATGGACCGGGCTAGAATTGCCCAGGCCCAATCTGCCTCACCAACGCCCAGCCCAATCCCTTTACCCGGTCCAGACCCCCTAGCCTCAAAACGACACTGTTTGGCTAGGCAAAACGATCCCAGCCGTTGATCTTCCCAGATCCAACGGCTGGGAACTAATCACCCCTTTACCATATAACTGCCCCAAGATACCCCATACCCCATCATTCCAAATTATTACACCCCTTTCAGAGATACCCCATCCGTCTCTCTCTCTCCCCTCTTGATCTCACGAGCTTCCGCCGTCCCCCACTGTCCCTCCGCCTTCCTCCACCGACCGAAAATCGCCTCCGGCGGCAGAGCTCAACCAATTAAGCCCAAATTGTACCCAGACGATCTCCTCTCCATTCTCAACCACCTCCTACCATCCGTTTTCCCAAAAACTCACCCCAAAGTGAGTAATTTCAGATCTAGGAAGCACTGAAACGCTAGAGTTCATCCCATATTGATTGAAAGCAAATCAATGGCTTAAACTTACGTGAGTCACTTGCTCTCCACAAGATCAAGTGATTCACGTGGGTTTGATTCCATTCAAACCTCGTCGGAAGTCCGGCCAAACTCCGGCTGGCCAATTTGTTTTCTCTTAACCAGGTGCTTCCCCTCTTCTTGTTATTTGTTTAAATTTGATCACATAGGTTAGAGTTTTTCCCCAGTCTTTTAAATCTAAAAATTGTTGATTAAGACATGTGTTTCTTGCTTCCCTTTAGATTTTCTGAATATGACAGTATGTTTTATGTGATTAACGTGTTTGTTAACTTGAATTCCCTTGTTGATTTTGTCTAAATTATATTCCACTGTTTCTGTCGGCCTATTCATGTTCCTTTTGCTTAATTAGCTCAAACTCAAAGCCTTTCTCATGTTTATCATGTTGTAGTTCCCGTTAATTAGTAATAAGGGTTTCTTGACAATCATGACAATCGATGTTAGTCCGATTTATCACTATATGCGTTGCTTCTATGATTCTTTGCCTCGTTTGATTAGGTTATTTATTACGATTGTTTTTGTTCATGAAGTTGTTAGGATTTACTATTTTTTCTTTAGGCTTGATCATATTTGTTAGTTAATTGCTTCATGGTTTATTTGAGTATATTAAAATTAGATTAGTTAATTAATTGCCCGATTAATTAGTAAACTAGTTAATTCTGAACCAGTGTATGGTCGTGAATTAACTTAGTTTAATCCTAAACTAAAGATTAACCTAATTATTGATAACCTTCAAAACGATACTTGTCTAATAGGTTAACCTAGGTTAATAACATCTTAAATGATTAACTAAATCCTAAATTCTAATTAGGGTAATTAACTAAGTTTACTTAACTGAAGCAGATCAACTAACCTAAGTTTAAGGATTCAAGTTGACTAACCTTTGTTAAGTTAATTAAACTGATAATTAACCTAATCTAAACCTTAGGTACTAAAAGGTAATACTAAAAACTAAAAGGACCAAAACTAATGAGAAGCTTAGAGTAAAGAACCTTCTGGGAGGGGGTCATGTGTAATAATATAAAGATATTGGTTAATATTTCTGAGAAAAAAGTTGAAAAAATATCAGAACATTCTAGATTAGGCCAGCTGGAAGAAAAGTTGTTAGAAAAGATTCCCTTATCCCTTAGTTTTATGGAAAGGGTACATGGGAAATGAGGGTATGGTCTGCTCTATATAAGGAGACTCTCATTCCCTGAAAAATAAATACTCTTAAAAATACACCCTGAGTACTGGGAAAAACAGAGTCACACTCACTCTCAAAATATTGTTCTGAAAATACTACTCCTAAAAATCTGAGATAGAAAAGAAAAAATAGGAAGAATACTCAATGTATATCAAATCTTAGTGTAACGACCCGGTCCGTCGTTACGCAGTATACGCATCTATTCCCTTATTTCTGTCTTGTAGTAGCTCGGTTAGACTGTTCATGAAGTGTTGGGGTTGGTTGGTTCGGGTTCGGAGTGAAAATAGAGTGGATTGAGACACTTAGTCTCTAACAAAAGCTTTAGAGTTGGAAAAGTCAACCTGGAGTTGACTTATTGGTAAACGATCTTGGAATGCGGATTTTATGGTTCAGATAGCTTCGCTAGGTGATTTGGGACTTAGGAGTGTGTTCATAATATTTTTAGGATGCCCGGTGTAGAATTAGGCTTTAATTGGCGAAGTTAGTATTTTGGCGAATTCCGGTTGATAGGCGAGATTTTGATCTGAAGGTCGGAATGGGATCCCAAGAGTTGATGTAGCTTCGTTAGGTATTTTGGACTTGCCCGCAAAATTTCAGGTCATTCGGAGATGGTTTGGTTGGGGTTTTGCTCAAATGCGTGTTTCAGAAGTTTTTGGAAATCATAGGCTTGAATTGGATGAGAACTTATGGTTTTGATGTTGTTTTTGGTGTTTTAATGCTCGACAAAGTTTGAATAACCATGTTGGATATGTTGGTGTGTTTGGTCGGGGTCCCGAGGGGCTCGGGTTTGATTTCGGGCGTTAAACGGAGAATTTGGAACTTGAAATGCAGCTGAAGCTACTACTGCTGGTGCGATCGCACCTGCGATGCTTGGGCCGCAGGTGCAGACATCGCAGGCGCGAGAGTGAAGGCGCAGGGGCGGAAGGAAATCCGCACCTGCGATGTCGGAGGTGCGGGAAGGGTATCGCAGGCGCGAAGTCTGGGAGGTTAAGTGGTTTTCGCAGGTGCGGTTGAAAGGTCGCACCTGCGGAGTCGCAGGTGCGAGAAAGGCACCGCTATTGCGGAAATGCCTGTGCAGAACCTATAAAAGGCAGCCTTCGCGAAAATTGCCTCCTTTCACTATTTTTACACTCGGGTTTAAGCTTTTTGAAGGGGTTTTAAGAGAGATTTCGTGGGTTCTTCAAAGAGGTAAGTTTCTTGGACTCAAAACTCGTTATATTGTGCATTAAGAATTATTTTAGGTTGAAATCTTTCGTCAAAACAGTAGAAAAATGGTTGTTAGGGCTTGGGTTTAAGAGAGGAAGAATGGAGGAATTAGAGGGCCATTTGAGGTCCGATTTTCGTGTTCTTGGTATGGTTAGACTCGGGAAAAGACAAGGA
>ML264830.1:115190-142690 GCA_005239495.1 Nicotiana undulata | reverse complement strand
ATACACTTTACTCTCAAGAACCAGTAGAAGAATAGTGTAGTAATTCCTTCTGTCCTTATAGCTATGGATCACCCTAGGATATGGTTCAACTGTCAAATCTAAATAGGCGACCAACTATGTGTTCATGTCAAATATAATCGACCATTGAATGACCTAAGAAACTCTTTTCTTCTTTCATTCAATTGCCCTGGCCAAGGTCTTAATTTGGTCGTTTATATGACAACATGGAGCTTAAACTCATTACCAAGAGTTGACAGATTCCATCTTGATCAATCACTAATTCTACAAGTATTTAATCGTACCCAATATCCTTTCAACTATCGCCCAAGGGCCATAGGTGTCTAGTATCAAAGCACAATAAATAACTTGTCAATTACTATGACGATCTCAGGTCAAAGGAAATTCTTACATCACATTCTTCAAGAGAATATCCTATTGACAGTTTATGGTAATTCTAACCATTAGGAATTATCCAATGAGTCGGTTCAATGATCATATCTCTATATGCATCATCTATCTATGTGATTTAGTTAATGAGATCAACTAATCTTTATCTCATAAAGACGATCACATAAATATTGATCTAACCGGATTACTAATGTCCAAATTAATAATCTTACGACCAAGAACTTTATTTAGATTAAACTATAAGAAACTTTACTCTCATTATCATGATCTCCATCACAATGTCAAGTTTCACAATTTAATCAAGGACCTTATCAAGTTAATCACAATTAATAATAACTATGATAAAAGAATATCAAATGCCATATATATTTTTATATCAAATAACGTTCACAAAAATATGTTCAAATCATCACATGTGATATTGGATCTAGGGCATATCTACTATATCCCTAACAGGAGGAACTCGTATATGGGAGAAAGAAAAAGGGGGGAAAAAGAGAAGAAAAGAAAAGAAAAGAAAAAAGAAGAAAGAAAAGAGAAAGCTAAAGAAAAAAAAAGTACTAATAAAAAGGAAATAGTATTTGTAATATATTTTAGTACAATTATCGAAAGAGCTAATTAGTTTGGGTGGATTCTGTTTCAAAAAGGGCATATATGGACCAACTATGTGACGATAAGGACATAAATAGGCTAAAGTATTAACGAAGGGCAAATGTGCTCAATTTTATATAGTACAAGGGAATATTTGGACCCTTTCCGAAAATATAATTAGGAGAAGTAAATTTCTCGTAAATATCTTATAAAATTGCTATTGTTTAACTTATATGATTTTACTAAAATTGAAATGATCGGTTCTATATTACTATATATCAGTGGCGAAGCTAGAAAATTCAATAAGGGTGTTCAAACCTTTTTTATTGGGCTATGTAAGGGTATTCAAAGTCTATTTTTAATCAGTAACAAGTAATATTTTACTTTATACAGAGTATAACTTTCCGGCGAAGAGTGGTCAGTTGACCACCCTTAATGAAACGTAGCTTCGCCCTTGTTATATATATACTTTATCACGATTCTTTAAATATTAGTCATATAACACAAATTTAAAAGATTGAATCTTCTAACTTTTTGGGAATAAAAGGGTTTTGTTATATAGCTCCTAGACAAAAAATGAATAAGTGATAATATAATGTCTAAAAATAATAAATTGAGTCAATATTCTACGATAATTAACTTCACATTTTGAATATTATGTATGACTTAATATAGAAATGTATTATGTATAGTTCATATTGTATAGTTTTAAAATAACATGGAGAGAACTATAATTATGTTATTTAATTCATAACTCTTGCGACAATATGCAATAAGATGATACATTATTATAACAAAAATAAATTGATAATCAACATAACTTCTATGTAAACTACATAATAATAATAACAATAATAATAATAATAATAATAATACACCTTTTGTGTGAAATCCTATCTAATTGAGAGGTATTAGGCAAAAGGAATTCTAAGTGGATACGCTGAGGAATGTTTTAGCTTAAAAGAAAGATAAAATTATCACAGTGATATTGCATATATTACGTACGAAAGATTTTTCTGATTAGAATGGTTAAAAGTTTTTATATTCCTTATTATTTACATCTTCTAATTTTGATTTTCTTTTCGTTTTCCCTACTTCTAGTATAGTTATGTTACATAGTTGGAAAGAATTTTTATAAATCTTAATTGATTTTAAAGTCTAAATATTAGGGATTCCTGTATTACCTTAATAAGGAAATATTTTAATAGCCAAAATTTTAGTTGATTTCAAAGTCCAAAAAATTAGGAAAATAATTAAATGACTATTTTGTCTAATATGAAAGCAAATTTCGCTAAGGGTCTTCGTGCTTTTAATATAGTACTAGCTTTAGTGTACGTGCGTTGCACGTATGTTTAGCGTCAATCAATAAAATATGAGTAGACGAAAACCATGCAAATCAAGTTATCAAATGCTAGCAAGTTTTAAAATGTCTACATTAAGTTAATATTTTAAAATAAGTAACGTTATACCTAGAAAAGTATAGAGAATTGACATTTCTTTAAATAAATACCAAAAGAAAGAAAATTAATTAATGACAACTCAATGTATTTTGTCTTCTAATGTTTTATCTTTATTGCTTTTAACGTTTGCATTTTTAATAGTTTGACTCTTACTACTAAATTATAATCGATTTTATTATAAAGTTTGAAAAGTATGACTTGGATTTTCCCCAAATTAGTTAAATTAAAGACTTTTTGGTTAATTAGGATTGTTCTTAACGTTAAAGAGAATATTTTTTTGGTTGATTGAAATATTAATATTAGCTCATCCAAAATTTAAAATATTTAACTGTAATTATAATTTTTATCCAATAAGAACTCTACCTTCGCTGTAATAAAAAATCGTTACGACATTATGTTAGTACAATCATTACTGTTTGAATATCACCAAAATTTCTCTTTCTTTTATTTTCTTAAAATTAAAATATTTTCTTATTTAAGCTTGGTACTTCAATTTAAACAAAAATGGAATTAATTGAGATTACTATGTTTGTGATTTCTATATATTTATTCTTACTCCCAAATATATTTTAATAACAAAAGTTTAGTTGATATATATTAAAATTCTAAATATGAGAAAATATTCAGTGAGCATTTTATTATTTAAAAGAAATGCTTGTAAATCTTGAAAAAGTACTCCTAAAACAGGGAAAAAAGGAGAGGAAAATAAGGACACATACACCAAGAAAAGGAAAATAAAGACTACTAAACCTAAATTTTTATAACAAAAAAATGCTCGTAACCCCAATATAAAAAAATACTCGTGAAATTCTTGGAATTCAACACCTTATATCTAAATAGAGTTTATATGAAGGACTCCAATTAAATAACATGGGTTTTTAGATCAAAGTTCTAAGAATTAGAAAAATAATTAAGCGGTTATTCCTAAATATTAGAAAAATAATTAAATAAAGATTCCTACAATTTAGGAAAACAACTTAATTTTTTATTTTGTCCAAGGTGAAAGCTAGTATTAAAAGGTAAAAATATGAATCATTGCGCGTGAACACTATCTAGATGAGTATAATCTATTAAAATATTACATAAATATTCTATTAAAAATTATGTTTTGTGATAAAATAAATGTTGTAGAAAAATATAAGTTGTTGACAATAGTAATTGTTGAACCTATTTAGTTAACACAAATAAGCAACAAAAAATATCATATGTGGCGAACACGATGTCCTCTAAGCTAAGTGGTTTACCTTGTAAACAGAAGAGATATAGAAAACCCATATAAGCCCTCAATCATGTCAGTCAATATATTCAACTAAAAATTATTATAAATTTTATATTTATTACATTAATTTCACAAGTTATCATTCTTCATTTTTAGTTTTAGTAAGAACACATTAATCGTTGAACATTTAAGTTATTATGTAAAATTTATTTGAAAAGTTACATATTCTTATGTTCATTATAAAAAACACAAATAATTTAACTAACTGACAAAATATGCCTTTTTCTTGCAAATACAAATTGTGCTACATACTTTAATTAATAAGATAAAATATAGTAATTGTTTTCAAAAAATTAGTAAGGAACCTAGTGTCTATGATTGTAATAAAATCATATGCAATTCGCGGGTTCTAAAAGACTATGCTAATAGTAAAAATATAAAATACATGTTAAATTAAAATTAAGTTTAGTTATACAAGTTAGACAAATATTTTAAATGTAGATTTACTTTTTGAAGGAAAAATATTAATTTTTCAAAAGGTATAAAAGTTGGTATATAGATCAATTTTCACTATGTCACAATTAACTCTATATAACTCTCTCTATTAAATTTTAAGTTATTAGGTATTTTAAATACTTATATTTATTGTTATGTTAATTTTCTCGAACATGAACGCTTACTTTTTTATCCTTTGAAAATATTTATTTTTTAAATTCAAAAACATGACAACTAACCAAAATGTTAGTTTTCAAAATAATTCTTTCAACTAAATTAACTACTTTTTTCAAAGAAATAATTGGCTTGTTCTTTTATTTTAAGCTTCATAATTTATTAAGAATGTTTTATGTCGTTTGTATCTAGAGAAAGAAACATACTCATAATTTCAAAGTTAATTTTGTAAAAACGTTCTTTGTGTGGAATTAGGATTATTTAATCTATATGGAAGAATCAAACTTGTAATTATACGCTAGTACTTAATTTATTCCATACAAACAAGGAAAGAATTTACATAAATAATAGCTTACTTGATTTAAATTCTTAAATATTAGGACTTCCTAAATAGTTCAAATGAGGAAATATTTTATAACTATAATTTTAGTTGATTTCAAAGCCCTAAATATTAGGAATATAAAAAATAGGAAAATAATTAAATTACTATTTTGTTTAGTGTGAAATCTATCTATAAAGGGTAAAAAAGGCGAACAACATTTCGACAAAGACCTTCGTGCTTTTAATATATTATAGATATTGCTTTTTGGTAGCTTATTCAGAATAAGCAAATTATAGGTGAATTTGTCCCTGCTGCTTCCTGCATGTGTATAATCATATTGGATTGACTATAAAAGAGGAGAGTTGATGAAGAAAAAAACAAGGGGAAGGGCAACAGAGTTTGATATGTGAAAGGTCTCACACCAGTAAAAAGGATCACATCTATCATCCTCATCTAAAAGCTTAAACTTTTCCAGCAGACAATCCTTCTCCATAAGTTTAACTTTTAGATGAGGTCAAAGTTCAAACACAATTCTAACAGTAAGCATACTGAAGAACAATTCTGGAAAACGAACGAAAACAAGATGATCAGCTTCTCTACTGCATTTAACTTAATGATCATAATTCAAAGGAAGATGAGATTATATGAGTGTATCAATAAAATGTTACAAAAATTAGCATCATAAAGTGCCTTAAGACAAATTTATATCCAAATCTATACAACTCTATTTGAGCTGAATTCGCGATGAAGTAAACAGAAACCACTACGTATGAAGAGGATAAAACAAAAGATCCGTATATAAGAGCTAAATGAATCCTCTTCTGACCGTAATCCTGTTAAGTGATTTCCTTCTGAGCAATCAGCCACTGTCTTTCTAGTTTTCCCTTGAATCGCTATAACAGTTAATCACATAGCATACCTCACATTCAGCAAGGGTATTCAGACAAAATTTCAAATCTTCAGCGCGTTTATTCTTTTGCAGATTGCTTAGCACCGACAGCAAAGAATTCTGTAATGACTTCAAGGGGCATGCCTTTTGTTTCCGGAACCTTCAGGTAAACAAAGACCCAAGCGATGGCACATACTATAGCATACATGCCAAAGACGCCAGCAAGTCCAATAGAGGTTAGCATAACGGGGAGTGAATAGGTGACAATAATGTCTCCAAACCAAAATGTGAGAGCACATATAGCGATACATAAGCCACGAACACTGGTGGGGAATATCTCGGAGCAGAGGATGTTGGGGATTGGACCAAAGCCTGTAACGAAGCAGCAAAAGTAGACCACAACACTAATGGTGGAGATCGCAGCATGCGTGACGGCGCCCATGGTAATTACGTTGCCTAGAACTAGTACGATCAGTGACACCAACAGAACAGGCAAAGTAGCCAGCAGAAGCAACCTGGAGAAGACAACAGACAATTACATTACTCAAAAGTGGAAAATATTACCTGTATAAAGTTGAAATGATTAAGTCTGACCAGAGTTAGCATCAAATTTGAAAACAAGTCTAGCTGGCAGTACTCTTAATTTGTATTAACACCTTTTTCAAACCCCGTCTAAGGCATGAATTCCAAGTAAGTGATATGGCAAGGCTTGATATTAGTTCTATTTCCAGGTTTTACTAAGATTATGGGAATAATAGAACGAATGTTACCTTCTGCCAGCAATGTCCATCAGTCTCATTGCAATGCCTATACTGGGAAGCATTAACAAAGTAGTGACGGCGCTAATGAGGAAAGATGCTGAGTCTGAACCGATTCCCAGATTTGATAGCAGAACTCCTACTCCTGCTTGTTCAAGAATTTGAGGAGTGTAGTAGAGAACCCCATTTATACCAGAGAACTGTTCAAGGAACAAAACAGAATCAGTAGTGAGTAGGGCCCCCCATCAATAACAATAACAACATCAAAAACAGGAATGACAACTCTCTCAATCCCAAACAAGTTGAGTCAGCTATATGAATACTTCTTTTAATTTTATGAAAAGGTAGATAAATCAGCTTTACGAATACTACTCTACATCTTGTTCTATTTGGACATATTTCATTCTACTAGTCTATGAGTTGTCTTTTAATTCAAATTTAGGGGTTCTCTAAACTAGATGTCCAAACTCTCACATTATCCCTGCAGACATATAAATCTCTTGAACAAACTAAATAGACTCCTAGCAATTATTAGACCCATGCAACTATACTAACACGAGTAGCATAAAACCATCTAATTAACACAAGCATTAGATATATAACGATGAGAGACTTTTGACTAAAGAAAACTACAGTAGTAAGAATTAGGATTTTCAGATAAGGCATGTAGCAACAGTGAGTAAAAGTTTATCACTATACGAAAGTATTGTCTATCTAAAGGAAGAGTATAAAATTTCATTCTTGACTCAATGTTCAATACATAAAGAACTGTGTCATAAAAGGTGATTGCTATATCTCATTTCACTTGAGAGATGCCAATTTGTATCCATACTCCATATACTTTCTGATTTGAGCATGAGAGTAGTATACGTAATGCTTAATGTTAAGCCATTTCCCAACAGAATAAGCAGCAAATTCCTTGACAAGACATCTATGGAAAAATACCAGTGTCGTTGATTTTCTTGTAAAGTCAATGATTATTCAGTAATTAGTTCCACATACTAATTCCATGAGTAAGTCACTAACATAATCGTGACTATCCTTCACTAATTTCTTCTTAGAACCAAGCTAAAATTAGGTAACATTTCTGATGGTTCTATTCCATATTCTGGAAATATCATATGTTCAGAAACTAAAACAACAAAACCCCTTTACCTGCTGAAGTATTTGAATTCCAACTCCAACAATGAGAGCGTGCTTGACTCCTGGCTCAAAAAGAGCTCTCCAGCCTGGGCCCTTTGTAATAGGTTCAGATTGTTCAACTGCTTCCTCAATAGACTGTTGAGCCAATATGCTCTCTGTTCGAAGAACAGACTGACTAACTAAAGCAGCAGCATGTATGAATTCACCTTCTGCAGGAACATCGCAACCTGGAAGGGAAACAATGGATCCACGACGTGATCCAGCACCAGCCTCCTGATGCAAATAAATCCTTTTGAGTGCTCCTTCCTTTTTCTCATCTTTTCTATATGCTAGCTGCCAACCACCACCTATACCCATACTTGTTTGTTCTCCACCATTTGCAGTAGTAAAATTGCTACCTTGTCTCATGCTTAATGAGGTTGGAGGCCCTTCTGCGCCTGTCCCTTGACGTGAGAGCAACGGGCTCCTGAGATTATCATCAGATTCTTCCCCAGAAGCATCAGACATATGTTTGTCACCATCCCTTTGACTTTCTTCATCCCAGTTTTCATTTTTAACTTGATTCTCTGCTACATTGAACATGCTGCCAAAATTTGAAAAGAGCATGCTGCGCATGCTACCCATCTCTGGTAGCTTCTCGTGGACACTGCCAAATAGAGTGACCATTGGATCCATAAGAGTACTTTGATTTGCCACACTCCCATGACGGGAGACCAGACCAAGAGTACTTTGTCCAGTCACAGGTTTGGCAATCCATGAAAGCCCCTCTTCAGCGCCGTATAACTTGATTTGATCCTTCTCTTCTGCATGCTCCTGGCTATCAGCAAGTTCACTGTCCGGACCAATTATGTATTCCTCTATAGACACTTCTCCTCCAGCACCCATGCCTTCCATCAGCAAGGCCATTTCACCTGAAGGCGGAAAAAAGTAATTGTTTGGAATCTCTTAATTGACATATCACAAAATCTTAAGAAAATTATTTCTGTGAAGAAAAATGGAGCTAGGAGGCATACCGGAGACATCATCCCTGCCACGTAGTCTCTGTAAAACTTGTTTAGCCTCTTTCATCCGACCTTTACTAACAAGCCATCTTGGAGATTCAGGCAAATAAAACAAAGCCAAAAAGAAATAAGCAAGAGAAGGAATTGAGAGAATCCCAAGCATTAGCCTCCAACTTGGTGATTGTGTCAACGACACCCCAAAGACCATGCAGTATGAGAGAAACATCCCAACACATCCAGTGAACTGAGGAAAGGTATTCAGCCGACCTCTTATTTCTGGTGGGGCAGTCTCAGATATATAAACGGGAACGAGTGTTACAGCAAGACCAATACCAAATCCATCCAGCAGCCTTGCTAGAAGCAACACATAAACATTTGGAGCCCACAACATTACTAATCCACTGAGGAAATAAAGGACAGATGAAATAATAAGCATTGGACGCCGCCCAAGCATATCAGACACAGGTCCGGAGAACGTTGTGATCACAGTTGCTCCAATTAGTGACATAGCAACAATTAGCCCTTCTATGGTTGGCTGAGTTTGCAGATTGAATTCCTTCTTGATGTAAAGTACAGATCCTGAAACATATCATACACAAATTATTTTATCAAAAAGAGGTATAGTGCATTTGGATTAGCTTGTACCATGGACGAGAAAATATGGTAATGGACATATAAACAAGATCTTGGCAAAGTTGGAGCAGAGGTAGCTAAAGAGATGTGAGGTTGAGAGTCTATGCGGTGATGGCTGTACTAGGAATTACCGTGAATTCCCTAAAACCATACCAATACTATGCCTTCGTCCCAGGTTTGGCATTTAAAGTCGTCTCAGTCTATTATACAGAGTAAAATAAAAACTGATAATAAAAAGCACCGGAAGTTCTCTGTATCTTCTTCTGGCATATAGATCTCTAACATGACAAAAACCAAGAAAGACTTTTTCTTTTTCAGAGAACACAACATAAAGAATAAAGACCAAGTAAAAGAAAATGAGATTAACCAGAAAATACCTGCTATTGTTGCATTGTCCCATCCTTGCAACAAGTTGCCAATGGCAGCAGCAAGTGCAACAAGCACAGCTCCGCTCATCCTTAGTAAATCAAATCTTTCGTTTTATGTGGTAAAACTGAATCCCCAACTTCTCCTAACTGCAGAAGCACCTAGAATCAGAACACATACAAGATTATAGCAATAAGAACAGATGTATAAAATAGCCACAAAAATCAAAATGATAAGGGCAAAGATCACTTTTAGCCTGCGGCCGAAACTATTTACATCCGGTAGCCGCAAAAGTGTATAATATTTGTACATTTTTGTATATAACATACATAAATGTATATATATACAAAAAAAATATACATTTGTTATTTTGAGAGCGGCTATACAGTATCATTTTCTTAAATGATAATTCCAAATATTCAATGCAAATATTAAATAAAAAATACATGATCATATTCCATAATGAATCCAGGAAGAAAGATCCTATATAAGGCTTCAAGAATCCAAGATGTAGATTTCAGTACTCCTAGAAAAATTTCAGGACCCCACTACTAAACAAAGGAACAGCAAATCCATAAGGACTAATTTATCATATACTTATAATCAGGAAAGAGCATAAAGAGATGAAGATCTAACATATCCAGTTTGCATATCCTATAATTGGTAAGGATAAAACTCCTAGAAATTGTATTAAAATAACTTTTGGTGAAGATTGAACCATGTTTGAAGAGAAAGCACATGAAGCACCACCAAAGGATGTGGTGCACTGGATGGGACTGCTCTTCCTTTAGCCAAAGGTCACGGTTCGAGCCCTGGGTATGAAAAAATACTTGGTAGGAAGTGCTTCCCAAGAATAGGGTCCTACGCGACGCGAATCCGGATATAATCTCGCTCCAATGCGGGTACCGGAAGCCGGACGTGAAACCAAAATTAAAAAGCACATGAAGCATACAAACAGGTGAAACATTAAACTAAAGCATCTCTCTTTAAATCACAAAAAGAAAAAAGCTGATATCTTGAAACAGATAACAGAAATGAAAATGATAAAAAAATGATAGCAAATTGGCATACAAGAAAAATGGAGCATACCTGGGAGACAGAATGAAAGTGAAGGCTCCCAAATGTGAAAAAAATGAACACATTAATAAGTTGGTATTTTTGTACCCTCAAAATTACCAGATGCAAAGCTCAACAATTCCCTAAAAAGGCTATAAATATATAGACAATCCCAATTACCAAACAGAAAACAGAGCTGTACTTTTGTTTTTCTATTTCTTTCTCGTTGGGAAAGAAAGAAATAAATATTAGTAAAAAAAAGGGGTTAATGTTAATGTTAATGTAACTTAGGATACAGACAATGCCACCATATGGGAGAGAAGAAAGAAAAGACAGAAATGGCAGACAAAGAGAGAGAGAGATGGGATCGTAAAACTAAGGAACGTGAATCGCTGATCTGTTACATAATTATATACTCTTACTTGGTTCTCATTATTCTATTATTACAATTATGAATTATGGTACTTCATTCATAGGAAAAGATTCGGAATTTTCTGCGTTTTCGCTGTAACTAATTGACGTCTGATGCTGACACTTGTCGCGGCAGAGGATATTCCTTTTCTTAAATAAAATTTTATTTCATATATTCTTTGGCGTTTTCTGATAACTAATTCCTAATGCATCATTTGGTGCGACAAAGAATAATAAATCTTGGGATCAAATACGAGATTATTTAGTTCGAAACTAATTTTGAAATTAGTTATACCACACCTATAGTATACCATTATGGGGCGGAATAACAATCACGAAATAAATAATCATCAAATAAAGCATTAAATGACAAAGGTGCACGTCTCCAGATTTCTTCTTCCAAAGTCTTTTAGGAAAGAAGAATTAATCTAAATAGCCGTTCACATAATCTCTTAAATTAAAAATAGCCGGCGGATGTTAATTCATTTATGCTATAGTATTATTGTATATAATTATATATAATCTATGTATACCGGCTAGAAAAAGTAAATATTGAATCTGGCCGGCAATTTGTGTAACAAATTTAAAAAAATTAAGGTTAAAATAAAAATAAAAATTTATTCAACTTATCTGATGTAAATCAAATACATATTTTATATTATATCCCTTTATCTTATTGTTAATCCAATGAATTAAATATATACCAATAAAAGTATATTTATTAAATTATCTCATTATTATTTAATTCTCATATTATAATTTGATCGACAGAATAACTAGTTTCCAACCAAACGACTCTAGTATAGGAAAATTTTAATTTACACTCAGATTCGTATGTCATACAATATTGATTTATCATGGTTACTAATAAAAATAAAGTGATTTAATTGGTTGATATTATTGAGTCGTTATGTTGAAAGAACTTATTTATTTGTTTAAATTATGTCTTCAACATGAATAAATAGTATATGAATAGTTTAAATCTTTTTCTGTGATTTTCATTTTAGCCTTTTGATTTCTAATCTTCTCTTTTTTTCTTTTCTTTTTTTTAAACTATACCTGATTTGATGTGAATTAGACGAAGACCTTGTATATGGTCGAAATCAGGTACGTCTGATTTTATGGGTTCGAGGTGTCGCTTCGAGCCCCAGTTCAAAATGGATCAAGCAAGCTCAGTAGATCGAGCTCGGGTCTGATGACGGAGTGCAAGGATCGAGGATCGAAGCGCACAATATCGGGGCCGAGTATGACCTACCTCGACATAATATCGTTATTGGTTTGTAACAGAATGAGCGGGATTCCCGCAATGGCACAAAGATCAAGGCGTAAATTCCGGAACGAATTTGTACGAATTCATACTAGACGGTTAGACAGCAGTACAAATTAGATTCCTTACTAGAAATAAAAATGTACTTTATTTGGGACTCCCCTATTATATAAAGGGGAGCCCATTCAATTGTAAACATCATCAATCATTGGCAAAGAATATACGCTCTTATTTTTCGCTCATCTCCCATCAGAATTGTTCCTTAGCTTTAATATACTTTCTTTACTTTATTGTTCATACCCCGCTCAAATACTGGTTTGATTTAACTTGCTCACTTAACTTATACGTTTATCTTCTTGTTTATTAATTAGTATTGGACCAAATCACGTATCTTTAAGACCTCAATACAAATTTAATTGTTACTCATATTTTAGCGTAAAAAGACCTCCAAGCAAACAAAAATTGTTTGGATTTCTGAAATATTCTACATATGCACCAATGGTGCTTCACAGCGTAGTTAATTAAGAATCAGGATGATTTAACCTTCATTTTAAAATGACGACGTCAAATTAATGCAAGAGAAAAAATGATAAAATTACTATAAATTAATGCTGGCAAGTACGTAAATTTGGACTAAGCTTGCGATATATGTCGAGAAAGAAATTTGCTAAATATTTAGCTTTTTGAAAAAAATCTAAGTTGATAGTCTATGACTCTATGTGAATGCCAGTGCTTCTAATCCACCTATCAATGGATAGGAACAAAAAATTACAAGTTGGACATAACGGTTTTGTTAATTAGAAATTGAACTTTCATTTTAAATATACTAACTCGTGCTCCATCTCAAGCTAAGGTGCGTGAGATGTAACAATAGCAGTAAAATGTCTTTTTTACCCAAGTAAAATTTAAAAGAAATAATAAGAGTAAAAAAGAAGCAGTTTAAAAGATGCTGTGTCAATAAATGTTGGTGAAAAGTTATCAAATCTCCTCGATTAGGAGATGCAGCAACAACAACAACAACAACAACAACAACAACAACAACAACAACAACAATTGTCCGATATATTCCCACCATGTGGGGTCTGAGGAGGGTAGGATGTACGCAGCCTTACTCCTACCCTGGAAGGGTATAGAGATTGTTTCCGAATGACCCTCGGCTAGAGAAGGTGAAGGGAGTCCTGATAACAAGTGATAGCAAGATAAATCGTTAGAAAATTAAATCGGAGATAACAACAAAGAATATGAAAGGAGTACCAATAACAAGTTATAGCAAGATAGTCTATTCAGGCAAATAGGTCCGAGGCAGCACACGAGAATATGGCGAAGTACTGCTAGCAACTACGGAATTACCGAAGGTAAGTAGTAACAGAACAAGACACGTCACTATAGCAAACTAAGGAAAAGAGGGAACCATACTAGCACTAATACTATCGAACTAGGGAAGACAAAAGGGAAACGCACGATTACCTACTAACCTTCCACCCAAATCTTACACCTCCACACCCTTCTATCTAGGGTCATGTCCTCGGTCAGCTCAAGCTGCGCCATGTCCCGCCTGATCACTTCAACCCAAGACTTCTTAGGTCTACCTCTACCCCTCCTCTCACCTCCCAAGGCCAGCCTCTCACATCTCCTGACTGGGGCATCTGTGCTTCTCCTCTTAACATGTCCAAACCATCTCAACCTTGCCTCGCATCTTAGCCTCCAATCTAGTAAGCCCACACATCCATCTCAACATTCTCATTTCCGCTTTTTCATTTGCTGGACATGTGACTTTTTGACTGGCCAACACTCTGCCTTATACAACATAGTCGGTCTGACCACTACCTTGTAGAACTTACCCTTAAGTTTCAATGGCACATTCTTATCACACAAGACACCGGAAGCGAGCCTCCACTTCAACCATCCTGCTCTGATACGGTGAGTAACATCCTCATCTATCTCCCCATCCTTCTGAATTATGGATCCAAGATATTTGAAACTCTCTCTCCTGGGAATAACTTGTGTATCGAGTCTCACATCCCCGTCCGCCTCCTGGGTAATACCACTGAACTTGCACTCCAAGTATTATGTCTTGATCCTGCTCAACTTGAAACCCTTAGACTCTAGAATATGTCTCCAGACCTCCAGCCTCTCGTTAACGCCACCTCACGTCTCATCAATCAGTATTATGTCATCCGCAAATAACAAGCACCAAGGCACCTTCCCTTGAATGTGACGCGTCAAAGAATCCATCGCCAGGAAAAACAAAAACGGGCTAAGTGATGATCCCTGATGTAATAGATATGAACTATCGCAAAAGAAATTCGAAGAGGGAAACAAATGGAGCAGAAAACAGAGAGAGATCAATTCACATTTTGATTCTAGTTATGGTCAAGTAACTTCAGTGCATGCATTATCTTTTACACCCCTCGGGCCCAAGCTAGGGGAAATGAAGACATTCTTCATCCCTAGTTTGGACACCAAGTAGTTGTGTTGACGAATGGTGAGGCCTTTAGTGAGGCCATCAGCTAGTTCCTTAGAAAAAGCCAAGTTGAGGATATGAACTACCCCTTGTTGAACCTTCTTACGGATAAAATAGCAATTGATATCGATGTGCTTTGTGCGCCCATGAAATACGAGATTTGATATGGATGGAAGATTTGCTTTCACAGAACAAGGAAACAGGAACCTTAATGTACACACTAAGCTCCCTAAATAGCCCAACCAACCAAACAATTTTTGCGACAGTAGAAGCCAAACTCCGATACTCAGCTTCAGCAGAACTCCTAATAGGGGTGGGCAAAAAATCCGAAAAACTGAATTCCGAACCGAACCGAATTAATTTGGTATTTCGGTTACGTTTTTTTTTCGTATTTCGGTTTATTTCGGTACGGAAAGTTTGGTAATTTGGTTTGGTATACGGTATTGGAATTTTGGTATTTTGGTATACCGAAATAGTATAGTCCAAGCCCAAATTTTTTATTTTTTTTTGAAAAAAAAAAGAAGAAAAATTAGCCCAATAACCTTAAGCCCACATTCCAAAAGTCAAAAATACCTATTAATTTAATATTTCTCGTATTACTACTAATATAACAAAAAAAGTGAAATTGATATCTTAAACTCTGAGTAGAAAAGTATTTAGAATCAATAGAAAAGGTTTCCTTTTCGATGACTTATTTTGCAAACTTTAAATTAAAAAGTAAGATAGTTACTTCTATTTCAATTTGAATATGTAGCTAACATATAAAGACCATTTAACAAACAGATTCACTGACCATTTTCAGTTTAATACAAGTTGTAGTGGTTTTCAAAGTCGAAGAGCTACATATTTGAATAAGCAAAAGCCTCGTAACATAGATTTGGTTTAAACTGAAACCGTACCGAACCAAAATAAGAAATATCGAACCGTACCGAAATATTTTGGTATGGTATTTGGTATACACAATTGATAAACCGAATACCGAAATACCGAACCGAAATTCTTAAATACCGAACCGAAGTACCAAATGCCCACCCCTAACTCCTAGAGATTGTGGACTTCTTCTTGGATTTTCAGGACACCGACAAGCTTCCAAACTTTAGCAAGTAGCCAGTTACAGATCGCCTGGAGTTACGGCAGGCTGCCCAATCAGCATCACAAAATACACTAAGATAAAAGTTAGAGGAGGATTACATAAGGAACCTCTGCCCTGATGCCTGTTTAACATACCTAACTAGTCATAGGGCAACTTACAAATGGGACTACTTAGGTGAATGCATGAATTGACTGAGGCATTGCACAACAAATGCAATGTTAGGCCTAGTAATAGTCATATACAACAATCTCCAAAAAAAGCCTATGTTAAGGGACGAGATCATCTAGGGGAGGATCATCATGTACTCTAAAATGGATGTCAAACTCAACAGTAGTGAGTTTTTGATTGAGATCAAAGGAAGCATCTACAGGTTATGCTCCAGATAATCCTAAATCTGAGATGAGCTCGAGCGTATATTTTCTCTGATGCATGAGTATACCATATTTGGTTCTTGCAAACTCTAAGAAATTACTTCAAGGCATTTAATTTTGAAGCTCTTTTGCAAGTTGTCCTTTGTTTCTTGAATCAGAAAAAATTCATCACTAGTAATTACTAGGTCATCCACACAGACCAACACTACCACAATATCGCCAATAGACCTTTTAGTGAATAATGAATAATCCATGTGATTTTGAGTGGACCCATGGAAAAGAGAGCAGCAGTTTGATGTTACACTGCCTTGAGGTTTGCTTAAGTCCATACAAGGACTTGAGCAGCCTACATGCTTGAGATTTACCATGTGGATGACTGAAACCTTGAGGCAAGTTCATGTAAACCTCTTCATCTAAATCTCCTTGTAGAAAGGCATTGTAGACATCCATTTGATGAATGTTCCAATGCTTAGCTGCTACTACAAAAATGCCTGCTTTGATAGTGGCCATCTTAACAACTGGAGATAAGGTTTCTTGGTAATCTAGACCTTCTTGTTGACTATAGCCTTTTGCAACTAGTCTTGCTTTGAATCTTTTCAGTTCTTCTAAAGCTTTATATTTGATCTTATAGACCCACCTACACCCAATGGCTCTTTTTCCAAGAGGTAAAGAGACTACCTTCCAGGTTAAATTATCCTCTAAAGCCTTAATCTCAGTTTGCATAGCTTCAATCCATCTTGGATCCTTGATTGCTTGAGCATAACTAGTAGTCTCTACTTCGGCAGAGAACCTTGTGATGAAGTGTCACGACCCAAAATCTAACCATGTCGTGATGGCGTCTATCGTGTTATAAGGCAAGCTTATTTCCTAAAATATTACTACTAATTTAATTATACGAATTTAATCCCACATTTCCAATAATTTGAATTTCTCATAAACAACTAACTCTGAATATAAATGATATAAAAATACTTAAACGAGTCCCAAACATCGGGGTGTCACTAAGTCATGAGCGTCTAAAACTACGAACTAAGATATATAACTGTCTAACTGTAAACACTATCCAGAGGAATAAATGATAAACAGAGTAACAAGGTCCTGCGGACGTTAGCAGCTACCTTGCAATCTCCATAGATAGACGGATTGAACTCAACGATCGTCGCGCTTTAACTTACCTGGATCTACACATAAGGTGCAGGGTGTAGTATGAGTACAACCGACTTAGTAGTAACAGAAATAACTAAGGAACTGAGCAGTAGTGACGAGCTAAGCAAAACAGTCCAATTATTTATTTTCACAATTTAAAATGACATAAATAAACAGGTAAATTCCATAACTCATTAAATGCAATAAGTAACTTAAATAGATAAATGCAGCAACAACAAAAGTAAATGCAACCTCACATCAATGTCACTACATCACTCATCACTCGCACTCATCACTCAACACTCAACACTCAACACTCAACACTCAATACACTCAACACTCTACGTTCATTGGGGGTGTGTACAGACTTCGGAGGGGCTCCCAAAGCCCAAGCGCTAAGCACGGACAACTAACGTGTCATCATATCAATACCTGGATCCGCACGGTCAACTCACGTGCTACGCAGACAACTCACGCGCTATGGTATCAATACCTTGACCCGCATGGTCAACTCACATGCTACGCGGACAACTCGCACCCTATGGTATTAATATCCTCACAACCAGGCCATCGGCCTCACTTAATTATGTACCTCACTAGCCTCACAATCATCAACAAATAAGGGGACACAACCCACATCAAGTATCACAGCATATTAGCAAATAACAGAGATTGAGGTAAGCAAGTACAATAATTTCTATGACTGAATACAAATAATCTGAGATGAATAAAGCCTAAGCATGATCTCTAACATGAAGGCAGACATGTTCAACAACAAGTAACTACGTAAACACAGATGATGACAATGAGGTCTCACGAGACGGACCAAGTCTCCATCCCTCGAGGTATACACCCACACGCCCGTCACCTAGCATGGGTATCACCTCCAAACAGTCACACGATATCAAATTCTCCGGGTTTATACCCTCAAAGCCAGAGTTAAAATTGTTACTTACCTTAACAACGCAAAATCCTACTCCGGGATGCCCTCGTCTCTTCTCGGTCTCCAAAAGCTCTGAATCTATCCATAATTAGAATAATACTATCAACATGGGCTAAATAATCAAATTCCACAATAAAAATTACAAAATATGCCAAAAATTCGAAATCGGCAAAACCCGGCCCACGTCTCAAATTCAGTCAAAAATGGCTGAATCAAAACCCTCGTACTCTCTCGAGTCTATCCATATAAAATTTATCAAAATCGGACTATGTTTGGTCCCTCAAATCCCTACCTAAAACTCTCCAAAACTCAAGCCCTAACTCCCTCAAGTTCATTTTGAAAGTATCAATCAAATCCCAAAAACGAAGATGGATTCATGAAATAAACTAAAATCGAGTAGATAACACTTACCTCGATCCATATGGTGAAAATCTCCCAAATTCGAGCTCCCCAACTGAAAATATGATCGAATGAACAAACTCTTGTTTTATATATAATTCTGTTAGTTATTTTGCCTCGTTTCTTGTGCGAAACGATCTCGAAACTCGCTTTTTATGCCTCCAATTGATTCCGTGTAAAAATTTAGTCAAGTTAGGCTTTTGAATCACTCAATTTGACTTTATAATGAAGGAGATATGTAGATTTTAATATTTGCAAATAGTGCAGATTTTTAATTACGTCGCCAGTGGCAATTTCGTAATTAATCTGAAAACTTGACAACCTAATTCTTAGTAAAATGACTATTAAATCCCCATACGATGTCCAAATTTGACGATTCTTGTTGCTACAGGTCTGTAATTACTATACGGATCTAATACTTCAATTAAAAAAGAAATCGGAGCACATTTGTTCAATATGATATCATTTATGCTTGAAGAAACGGCGTCGAAACATAAGAAAAATGAGCGCAACACAACTCAAATCTATCCGAAACTCAGTCGAGGCCCTCGGGACCTCAACCAATAATTCCAACAAGTCATACATCACTACGCGAACATAGTCGAATCTCCAAAACACCCAAAACTACACCAAAACACCAAATCAACATCGAATTCAAGCCTAAGAACTTCTAAACTTTCAAAATTCGCCAACGACGCCGAAACACATCAAACCACATCTGAATGACCTCAAATTTTGCACACATGTCACAAATGACACTACAAACCTACTCCAAATGACCGTGATACCTAATTTTTCATTGTCGACCAAAATCGCCAAATTTTCAACTTTCGCCAATTCAAACCTAATTCTACCACGGACCTCCAAATTATATTCCGGACACACTCCTAAGTCTAAAATCACCCAACGAAGCTAATCGAATCATCAAAATCCAAGTCTGAATTCGTTTACTCATAATTCAACTTCCGGTTGACTTTTCTAACTTAACTTTCTAACTAAGAGACTAAGTGTTCATTTCACGACAAAACTACTAAGAACCCAAACCTACCAACTCGATACACTAAATGGCGGTGATTGCTACGATTTTTTTTTACTCTCATCCTGAAGAACCATTGCATAGGCCTGACTAAGAGTTGGTATCTCTAATTTCATCAGACTTTGGCTATGTGCCTGACTGTATCTTTCGTTCAATCTCATCAAAAATTTCCATAAACGCCGATACTGCTGATGTTCAATGTAATTTGTTGATTTGTCACAACAAGTCGGAGGTGGCATGATTGGGTCATATTCATCCCAAATATCTTTTAAACTTTGAATAATACACTGATACATAGGATGTTCCTTGTATAAGAGTGAAGATTTCTCTGTGCAGGTAATACATTCGCGACATATTTACTTTGTCAAATCTCTCACGCATGACTGACCAAATTGCATGTGTTTTGGATCGAAACAACACTCCACTCAACATATCTCTATTCACATTGTGCATAATCCACGATTTCACAATTGCATCGCACCGATCCCAAAGATTCACATGCTTTTCTCCATGGGTGTTTCTGGTAATCGATCCATCGACAAAGCCCAACTTGTTGTATGTGAGCAAAGAGACTTCCATTGCCTGACGCCAAAGAGTATAATTTTTCATTCCATTCAGTTGAAAATCAAGTGATAAGGCACTAGGAGTATCAGATGGATGGTTGTGATCAATTACACTTGATCCTCGTTCAACGACTTCGTCAATCGCCATGAATAAAAAATTAGGGTTTCAATCAAAACACGATCAATCTCTCGTTCTTCACCAAAATTGCGATGGACCATAGATTTAATCAATTACAGCTTTGATACCATGTTAAATCACCTAGGATTAGGAGATGCATTTGTTGAATTAGAGCAGAAATGAACTATCGCAAAAGAAAATCGAAGAGGAAAACAAGATAGAGAAGAAAATAGAGAGAGATTAACTCATATTTTGATTCTATCTCACTCAACTGAGAAATAAGCTCTTACACTTACATATATACACGTAGCTTCTAAACTCCATTAACTGAGTTAGTTAAATTACAGTTGTCTAACTATCACTAAAACTAACTAACTACAGTTAACTAATAACTAACTATGGTCAAGTAATTTTCAGTGCATGCAGTATCATTTACAAAAGTATTATTGTTAAAATCGGACAAGAGGGTTGCTCAGATGGTCAGCACTAGGGGTGTTCATAAAAACCCGAAAAATCGAACCAAACCGACCAAAAAACCGATACATTTTAGGTATGGTTTGGTTTTGGTTTTGAATTTGAAAAACCGATCAAATTTGATTTGGTTTTGGTTTCAATAAAAAAAATAACCGAAAAAATCGAACCAAACCGACTATAAAAGTAGATATTTAAATTTATTATTACACCTATATATATGTATATTTTTTATATAAAATTTCTAAAATTTTATGGTATATATTAGTCATTTATATTTTTAGTCTAGCTCTTTGTTATTTAATAATCTAATTCTTTGCCTTTACATTTTAGTTGATTGGTAATTTTCTTTCGCTAAGTATAAAAAAAATCATTTCATGCTAAAAATAAATCGATTTTTAATTGAGTACTTAAATTATTCATCACTATTTTATTCGATTATCATCAATATATATTGGTAAATGATAAATTTCTCAAAGAGCAATTGATTTGATAGTGTTATGTTTAAAATTTAGTCGCCGGAATATGCGTTTGGTAGTGTATGTCCCATATTTAAGAAAAAAATCGATAAATAACCGAAAAATCGATAAAGAACGACTTACTTGGTTTGAACTTTTTTTTTTTTTTTTGAGAAAAATCGACCCAAACCAAACCATGAACACCCCTAGTCAGCACCCTCACCTACAACGCCAGGGGTATGGGTTCAAGTCACTGAGGAGCAATAGCTCAAACATAGGGGAATCAAAGGGTAGGGGAAATTTAAAAAAAAAAATCTAATGCGTTGTGAAGTAGGAGTACTATTATAAATTCGCAATACTATTTGGTATGCAGCTCCAAATCTTACTTGATACTCCATATATAGTCTAGATTCATAGCTATAAAAGAGGTATTGAAGGATCGGAGAGGTGCACATGGAATACCATAATCCACTATCGCAATTAATATTGGTGACATAATTAGGAAAAGTTTCTATTTTTTAGTTTTTAATAACATTATTAATTATTATAACAAAATGTAGGAATTTATTGGAGAATTTAACAAAGTAGCCTTCTGTTGTTTTCATTTTCTTGACCGAATAAGGTAGCACATGTTCATAACGTGAGCTCTCGACAAATCGTGAGAAGTCTCTTTCTTCTAATCTTTTAACCATTAATAGTAAGTGAACTAAATGGCGGTGATTGCTAATATATTTCCTTTATGTACTTCTAATCTTTTATTTAGTACTATTGGTATGTGATATTTATTGGAATCTTGACCATGTTCCTGGCTTGAATATCAATGTCAGTGTGGGGTAAGTTCAGCCACGGGATAAATAATTGGAGACAGCTTTAAGAGTGAAAGGCGGTAAGCGTCGAAACCTATTGACACGAAACAATAAAGATTTATTCTTTGTTAGATTCTTAAATAAAGTAGTAAATTGACATGATATGTTTGACTATTTTAAAGGAAAGATCGACACAAATATCTCCCATTGGAATCGTTTTCTAGAACTCAGTTACATTTTCCTCAAAATAATAAATAATACAAGTAATCAACAGCTTTTAAGTTTGGTTATTTCATTAAGAATATCAAATATCTAATTTAAGAAAAGGGAGGAAATATAAACATTTGAGTCATTACCAGACGTTAGGGGTGTTCACAAAAATCCGAAAAATCGAATCAAACCGATAGAAAAAAGATACTTTTTTGTTTGGTTTGGTTTTGGTTTTGAATTTTAAAAACCGATCAAATTTGATTTGATTTTGGTTTTGGTTTTAATCAAAAAATAACTGAACCAAACCGACTATAAGAGTAGTTATTTCAAATTTATTATTACACCTATATATATGTATATTTTTTCAAACATCTTATGGTGAATGTTAATCGTTTGCACTTTGAGTATAGTTCTTTACCTTTATATTCTAGTTTGATTGGTAGTTTTCTTTTGTTAAGTGTAAGAATTCATTTCATGTTAAAAAAATATATTTTTAATTGAGTTCTTATCACTATTTGATTCAATTATCATCAATATATTTTAGTAAATAATAGATTTCTCAAAGGGCAATTGATTTGATAGTGTCACATTGGAAATGTAATCGCCAGAATGTGTTTGGTAGTGTATGCCTTATATTTAAGAAAAAACGAAAAACCGACATAAACCAAATCGAGAAAAAACCGATTTAATTGGTTTATTTTGATTCTAATATTTGAAAAACCGACCTACTTGATTTAGTTTTTTTTTAGGGAAAAACCAATCCAAGCCGAATCGCGAACACCCCTAACCAGACGTAAGAATCAAACGAAGCATAATTTTTCACTTGGGGCTTATACGTGAAAATCAAGGATAATGAAAAGAGACGAGGAGAAACAGAGAATTGAAACTCGAAAGGATTGACGCGAAACGATAAAAAATCTATGCACTGTTGATTCCTAAATTTAGTGAACGGTCATAAAGGTCTTTTTTAATTCCATAATATTTATTAACAAAATAAAACGGCAGATTGACTAATAGGTACATGATTGTTACAACTAACGGGTCTTGAATTGATTATCATGCATAAGGAACTACTCAAATTTTCTGATTTCAGGGTGGTCAGTGGTCACCACAAGTGAAATTGACGACAGAATGGAGGCCTACATTTACACAGCACCTCTCCAAAGCCAGGGCATGAGGTGGTAAAAAAACAGAAACCATGAGGAAAAAAGGGACCAAGAAGGATCACTATTCTATCCCTAAGAACACTTTGCACAAAAAAATAGTCTGAACAATATGATAAGCAAAGGAGAACAGATGCGCGTACTTTCTCCCAGCAGTGACCTAACAGCAGAATCATGCAGTTGCCCATGGTTTAAGGCAAAGGATCGTTGGATTCAAAAGGCAAATCCACTAAATCAGGTCAACAAAAACTTCAAAATAAGATACAAGCTAAAAGCTTTGCTAGTTAACCTTGTGAAACAAAAACCAGTCATATTGCCAATGGCAGCAATGATACTGTGGAACCCCGAATCTCCTAGTGTTTCTAAGTTGGAACTGTAATATGCATCACGGCTAATGTGCTTAGCATCCAAGTTTTGACTGAGACAGTAAGGATTAGATGATGTACAAGAGTCATTCGCAGCACTCTATTCATGATCACCAGATAATAGTCAGGTGGTTCACAAGCATATGTACATCGATGACAGAATGAAACTATTTCACTCGCTCTTTAGTTTGAACAAGACTGCTCAGTACTCAAATGTGGTTGCTCAACCTTGATTCTGTCAATACTGAGCACATCCAGATAAATTTTAACAGAAGTGAGAAAAATAATCATATTCAGCAGAAGAGATGAACAACACTCAAATTTTTCAAGACAAGAAGCAAATGCAAAACTTAGAAAAGAGATTCCTATTTAACCATATAACATTTTATCTGGAGAATTTACCGAGTATGTTCATATCAAAGAATTTGTGCTAGTGCAAATGGTGATAGTGTAGGAGGTAAGGGACAAGAAAGAAAAATTCAAATCTCAACTACAACAACAATTAATAACATAGAGAAGCAGATAAATAGCTAATATGTGCATTAACTAAGATGGGGAAAAACTGAATTATTCCACTCACCATTCAAGGTCCTTTAGATCCGCTACAGCCTTCTCCAGTGCATATAAAGCCATCTTCTTCACCTAATGCAGAAGGCGAACATGAAATATTATACCCCCACAGCAAATACTGGTGACAAACTTCATAAACAAAAAGGAAAACTTTAAAATTCAAATAATAAAAAGGTATAAGTTGTACTTTTCGCCCCCACCCTTTTTCCAGCTTTCCTCCTCCTCGGCCAATTAACCACCTAATTTCACCCTACAATGTTCTATGTTCAGCAAACAGCAAAATTGGTCCTCTCCACGATCCTGATTTATATTTCAGTCTATTCCCATCTAGGCATAATATGTCGATTAGCTCAACTACTACTGAAGATCCCCACTGCGACACCTAAATTATCGGTTAGCTGGAGTAAATTTAAAGAGTTACTGAATATCATCAACCGAAGTATTTGGCATGCCTCTGGAATCAAAAAAATAGAACTCACCTCCAATTTGTCCTCTTTAGCCCTGTGCTTTCCGGGAAGAAGACGAAATTCCTCAGTCAAGCGAATGCACTCGCCCACATTTTCAGGTGAGACAAAATCAAGAGCAACCTTTATACATGACTGTAATGCCCCAAAAAATAATGATTGAGGCAGATGAGATAAAAGGGGAAAACAGAATCATGATACCGAAGAAGAAAGAAACCTTATAATTTGTTCACGTGTCTCGCTAGTGTGTATTAAACCAAGATCACAAATATTTCACCACACCACACTTCCTGTTCAACCTGCTAATTGTAATAGCCAGGAACAGTTCACAGTTGTAACTTACAAATTTATGTAAGAATTCTATCGTGGTGATATGCACTTTGATAGTTCCAGTAATGCAATTGATTGCATAAGCAAGACGTAGCCTCGAAAATTGAGTTACAGGAAACAAAAATTCATAGCTGTTACTAGGTACAGAATATTTGCTATCAATCAGATATGTGATGACTGTATGTTGAGTTCCATCGTTAACATTTTGCATAAAAAGGTTTCCACTATAAAACTCCAAAGGACATCAGAAGATTATAAGCAGACAGTGTTAAGGTTCATGTAGCATGGATGTGCATGAAGATGAGAAGATAAACATCACAGAGTTGTTTTAAGAAATCTATTATGCCAAACCCGTAGTGAAAAGAAAATAAGTTAATTTTCCAATCTTTTCTAATGCCTCTGGTTCATTTTCCCTTATTTCTTTGTGCGTGACCGGACATTTTTAATCAGGTTGGGAACTGTGGACGAAGCAAGCAATATGGTACATGTGAAATAGCTTCTATAATTAGGTTCATGATTAAGAATGATATGCCATAAAAGTGACAAAAGAATATTGTACCTTAAGATTTCTAACTTGATGGGGACAACCAGCAGGTATGAAAACTGCTTCTCCAAGTTTTTGTACAAATGTCCACGGTTCAATGCCTATAGTACCAAAATAAGTTACTAAGGAAAGCACAAGACCGATGAAGTTTAAATAGGTACAGCACTAACCAAACTCTTGCTTGAGTTTCTTCTTGTGATATGCGGTTAAGTAGAAAACTTGATCATGAATTGGGTGAACAACCTACAAAGTTAATTAACAAAATAATAATCATTGATGACGAACATTTCAATTAGATAAATTCTTAAATGATTTAGCAGAGCATTGGAATGTGTATGTTCTATTTACAACCCAAAAAAAATTGACCAGAGAAACAGTTAAAGAATTTGATAGAAAAAATAATTCTTGCAACTACATATTGCACTTACAAGTTAATGATCAGCAAAGTAAACAAGATAACACAACTCTCACCAGCCAGCATGCACTGGCATGAAAATAACGCTCCTAAGCGTTATACTAGTTTACTTTGTTTTCTTTATTTTTTCAAGGATATATCATTTGTTTATGTGATTGAGGAGAAAAACGCCGCATATACAAGTTATGTACAAAAATGACAAGATCATGGAACGAGACATGTTTCTCTACAGAAAAACATCCAAATTCCAATCCTCACAGCTCATTGGAATGTCTCATGTACTCCAAAAGTGTAAACAAAATGAAGTAAACCACAAACATTCACATAAGATCTTCCAATTCCGTAAAACGCTCTTCTTCTTTTTTTATAAAGTAAAAATTTCATTAAAATGTGCACAAAGCCTGTATACAAGAGGTATACCCAAAAAAAATTGGAAATCTGCAGAAAGAGTTGTTTTTTTTACAAATGATACAAAATCTTCTATACAACAAGGAACCTCATAGGTGCACTGAAAAAAAATAAGGGATAAGAGGCTAGTGGCTACACCTTCGAAAGCTCTACTACTTCTCTCTCTCCAAACAACCCACATAAGTTGGTAACACTCGAAGCCTGAGCCTTCTCTTCCTTCCCCCGCACTAAAACGCTCTTCTTTTTCTCTCTTACATTTTATCCATATCGCCAATGGAACCACCTCCCTTTCTTTCCTTCTTTTTCTTTATCAAATATTTCACTGTTTGTGGCATTAGTCATTCAATTCCGAACTTATTAGATATTGTGTACAACACCTGATATAAGTGGTAAACATTCCATTTATGAAGCAACATCTTATATAAATTCCTCAAACTATTAAACTAGAACCCAATGTTGCCGTCCTAACGTAAATGAGACTTGTCTTCGCACTCTGGGAACCCAAATTGCAGTGAGAGGAAGTTGTCTATTCTCCCTCTCAAGTAATATGTTGTTAGTAGGACTAGAATGTGAATGCCCAACGTCCCGTCTCTATTGCTTTCCCATCTCCAAGTGTCCCTTTCCATTAATGAAAGATTTTGCTAGTATAGGACTTTCAACAACCTATTGAGTTCTTCCATTAATTAATCTTGTCAGTTCCTCCTGAAAGTTTGATCCCCACACAATTGCACCTCTCCATACTAAATATCTGATAAATGACTGCTCTCAGTTGGCTGGAGATGTTGAAAATGGATTGAAATGATTCATGTCGATTGTTATCACATCATCATTCTATTTCCGGAAACTGCTTTATTCCTTCTACAACTAACAGTTTCAAAAGAATCTTCTGCCCTTGCACTATGTTCTTCAATGATGCCACTCAATATGGTTGCTTTATCAAATTATTCTCCAACCCAACCCCCCCCCCCCC
>ML264830.1:83027-114387 GCA_005239495.1 Nicotiana undulata | reverse complement strand
CCCCCCCCCCCCAAAAAGATAAATATATGTTTCGTCTAGTTTTCACTATTATCGATATCAACATACAAGCGAAAGACTAAGAAGACTTTTCTTTTTCTCTCTGCCAGTCCTTCCACATTGTTCACATCTCCCGAAGACTACTTTAAACAATGCAATTGTATCGTCTCCACACCGCACATCACAAGTGTATCAACTGAATAGCAGATTATATACCTGTGCTTGTTCCCTTATTGTTGCATAGTTTTAGATACTCAACCGACATAGCCATATTCATCATCTTGCTAAGTGCTTCAATTACTGGTATGAATAGCGCGTCCCATAGATGATCCCCATGTTGCAAACCCATTGTACTTGTAGAAAAACATGTTGGGTTCCCATTATACCATGACCTAATGTTTTTAGTTCCATTTTGGTGCACCCACAAGGTCCCTACTTGTATAGATGATTGATGACTTTTGTAGACAATCATATTCAGATGTTCTCTACTCTTTGGTATACTTGTATACAGGAGGTTTTTTTTTTTTTTTTTGAAAAGGTGACATATTTATATATAAATAATAGACTACACAAAAGTTGTGAAGTCACCCATAATTACAAGGAGGCCTAATAAGAAAAGATACTCCTAATGTAAAGAATCATAAGAAAAGACAATCATAATAGAACTGCCTCCTTTGCCAACAACCATGTAAAGCATGCTACTTTATAAGGAATTTTAACCTTCCAAATCAATTTCCACGGCCAACAGCCAATCTGATTGTAAAGCATGCTACTTTATAATGAATTTTAAAAGAAAAGACAATCATAATAGAACTGCCCCCTTTGCCAACAACCATGTAAAGCATGCTACTTTATAAGGAATTTTAACCTTCCAAATCAATTCTCACAGCCAGCAGCCAATCTGATTGTTTGAGGTGTTGAACTCCTTATATGTTGCGTTAACTGAGAACTTCCCTTTGCTATTCCATTGCCATGTGACACTGTCTTCTGCAGTAGAGGTCCCTTTGAATCGTTCCAAATTCTTATAGAATTCTGTAAATCTATTAATCTCCCCATCATTTAATAGTCTTCTGAAAGTCTGAGTCCATCCTTGATTTGTCCAAACCTCTACTATTGTTGCTTCCTGTTGTTGATTCAGTAAATAAATATCAGGAAAGAGTTGTTTTAGTGATCCCCAGAGAGATACCTTCAAACCATTTCCAATTCTGAAGTTTGACTTGTTAATGAGCTTGGCCCACAGATTTCTAATAGACTTCCACAGACTAACCCCATGTGGATTTCTCACGAGGTTGGTTATCCATTTTCCTTCCATGCCATATTTTTCTCTGACTACATCCTTCCACACTTCATCAACAAACTTTGATTCTGGATCTTCAAGTTCTTGATTCCCAATCTCCCTTCCTTCTTGTTAACTGTGAGTAAGGTCCATCTAACCAAGTGGATTTTCTTCTAGTCATTGTTGCCTTCCTATAAGAAATTTCTTCTCAAAGCATCTATTCTATTCACTACACTCGTTGGTATTGGGAATAAAGACATCATATATGTGGGCATAGCATCAAGAACTGAGTTTATCATGACCAATCTTCCTCCCATGGACAGGTATTGGCTCTTCCAATTAGCTAGCTTCTTCTCGCAGTTGTCTCAGACCCCATTCCATATCCCTTTTGACTTGCTTTTGGCCCCCAAAAGCATTCCCAAATACACAGTAGGCAGGTTGCCTATTTTACCACTCCAGCCAAGTTTTGGAGCTCCATTATCTCATTAACTGGATAAACAAAACTTTTATCCCAGTTAATGTGTAAGCCAGAAATGGCTTCAAACAGGCTTAAAATGACCCTCAAAATCTGAAGGTGACCTCTATCAGCTTCACAAAATACAATAGTGTCATCCGCATATTGTAGATGGGAGATCTCTAGGTGACTACCTGCCCTAGAGCTTACCCTGAAGCCACTTATCCAACTGTTTATCTGAGTTGTCTTTAACATATCATTCAAACCTTCCATAGCAATGATGAATAAAAAGGGAGATAGGGGATCACCCTGTCTCAGTCTCAAGCCCCTCTGAGAAAAGAAACCAACTGGTGAACCATTAATCAAAATTGAGAATCTCACTGTACTAATGCAGAATTTGATCCAATTGACCCATCTTCCACCAAACCCCATCTTTCTTAAAGTCTCTAGCAAAAAGTTCCAATTCAAATGATCACAGGCCTTCTCAATATCCAGCTTGCATAAAATACCAGGCTCCTTGCTTAGTATCCTTGCATCCACACATTCATTAGCAATTAATATGGCATCCATTATACGTCTACCTTTAATGAAGGAGGTTTTTCTCCTAACATCAATAAAATTATTTACCTTAGAAAAAAATAACAATTATAACAACAATAATAATAACGATGATGATAATGATAATGATAATGATGACAACGATGATGAAGCTGATAATAATAATAATAATAATAATAATAATAATAATAATAATAATAATAATAATAATGATGATGATAATAATAACAATAATAAAATAATAATAATAATAACAACAACAACACGAAAATAGTATATTGAGATTGCAAACATATTAATGAGACTCTCCTCCCTATAAAGGTGACCATTCTTACTCTTTTGGTTTAATCGTTGATACTTTTATCTCTATCTTTAAATGATATGTTTCTCTCCATCCAACAATTCAAATAAATGCAACTAAACACTACCATCAAAATTGACATGGCATCTTACAATTAACTATCCACTTTTTCACGTTTCAAACTACTATTTCATATTCCTTTACCAAACTATCAACAAAATATTAATTCGAAATATTACTCTTAATAGTAGAACAGGTCAAAGTAGGACACGTTTAATGGATTGAAAGAAATTCTTTCTTCACACTTATGCATATGCTTCACATTAATTAGGTATGCACCTGGTCCACCGGAGAACCAAGTGTATGCCTGAATTCCTTGTAGTGCTCTTTAAGATATTCCTCGAGCTTGGGAACATCCTGTCTCCTAAAGATATCCCAGACTGCACCACCATTTTCTTCCTCTGATCCGTCAAACTTGTTTCCAAGAGCAACCACCTGATCAGAAGATAAACTGCCCTCCAATTGCACATTCTGCTCAGAGGGTAAAGGATCGCTTGATTTTTCTTGTTTTGCAGATGCAAAATCACTCTTAGGAACCAGATGATCATCTCTATTGGCACTATAGAGTTCTTCTTGAGCATATTTTTTCCTCAACTTATCAATTTTTGAAAGCTGCCACTTATCAATAGTTACATCAGCAGTATGTGTTAATACATTCACCTGCAACATGAAGAAAAATAGCAAGTTAATTTTTACAATTAAAATAAGACTGGAAAATGGTGTAAAACAATATTAAAAGGTAATTTTAAGTTCTTCAGAGTTACAAACAAATACCACCAGGTTTATGAGAAGGAAATCCCTGCATTGAGTTGTCAATGCAAGATTCTGCAGGTCTCCAGTTTTGAAGGTGAATATAGAGTCCACCTTAATAGTTCTACTTTTAGGCATAAAAATTTGATCTTTCATCAGGGAAACTTATGTCCAGAAAAGTCTATTCTTTGTGTTACTGCATGTGAAACAATAGTTCGAGTCCTGAGAACTCCTTTATCTTTTCCATAAGCAGAAGCTTCTCCGAGTTTGCTATACGTTTCTCCAAGTTCAGTAGCTTTTTGGGTAAATCCAGTATTATTATTTTTGATCAGTAAATCCAGTATAATCAATTATGTTCCGGATATAAAGTAGAACCTGATTTTCTTTCTTCCTTATCTTTTTCTGTTGCTTTCAAAAATAAAACTTAAAGGTGTATAGCAACAGGAGATTTAATATGTTAAAAAGTAATTATGCTGGATGAATTGACACTATGTTAATAACTAAGTTTTGTATAGCCACCCCTCCAGGCCTGTTTTCACACAAGTGTGTTCCAGCATAAGATTTAAACAGTTTCCAGTGACATCAACGGTCAGTAATTAATGTGCTGAAGACCAACTATTCAACTCATAATGCCTACCGCATCAGACATATCACAATGAAGCTTTGTCACAGAATCTCCGCGTCCAAGTTCCTCGGCAAATCCATATGCTATATATGTTTTTGGACCCAGATCTGGCTTCAGTATACCATCTGGAAGTTTGGAAGCAACATTAAGAATACCAGAATGGGGATGTGTGTATTCTTTGTATGGCAAGGCTCTAATGAATTCTGCTCCATGCCGTGGCAACCGCTCCTCAAATTCTGTAGATGGGGGCCAGTCCTTAAGCTTAAGCATTTCCGGCCAGAAACTTGGGTGCCTTCGACCTTCAACATAACCCTTGAAAAATTGATGAATATTTATATCCACCTGAAAGACATGAAGACAAAGAGAAGCTTATCTCAGCGCCGATCAACTGAAGACACATTCTAATCAGCTAGTTTAGAGCCACGGTGATTTTTTTTATTTTTTTTTTGATAACGTAAAGATTAGAGCCATGGTGATTCAATCAACCAAGAAGCATGAACTCCCTGAACTAACAATATCATATTTCAACTGAACCTAGCATGAATTCTCTGATGATCTTTTTATAGGTAGACCATGTAGTGGTATAATTTCCCATCTCATCCACAAACATCTCCCTCTCATTTAATGCATCACTTCTCATTTTGGAACTTGCCAAAGTGTTAGGCCACTCTGTCTGTAGGAAAACGTATTTAAACATTTGATGAGATGCTCTTTCTGCTCTTGTTATATAAAACTTCAGAGCATAACAAATTAACTAATGAATCAGTTTGGCGCATGATCAATAACACTAGCATCACTGCGTATCAGAAAAGGCAAAAAATGGATAAAGAAGAAGAATTATCTTGCCTCAAGTTTATACATATCAATTTCAGGCTTGAGTTAGATCAGGCAACACCCAGGCTACGACATCTGAAAGCTACATTGGATTCTCTAAATATCATTGTTTGGCACCAATATGGAAGTTATAGCTAATTGCATCCGAGGAATAAATTATGCAAAACCCATATAACATTAATTGATATCACTTATATGAAAGGAAACCTACTGCCAGATGGCAAGCTGCATATCATAGCAATAACTCATATTCGGAATATATGACTCTTCAAAGACCTGGAAACTAAACGAGAAAAAGGAGCACATGATTGTAACTGGTTACATATCTCTCATAGAAAAATGTGCACTTGCATAATATAAATATAATGTTGTAATTCCAGAAATTACTTACTCGTGTTGGTTACATCCTGCTTGAACTCTTAAAGTTTTGGTAGATTAAAATATGAAGTGCAAGTTCTAACAAAAGATTATGAGTCCAGTAAGAGAGGAAATAAAAGAGAAGACCATCAAAGATGATGCACCTCACACCAATCAAGACAATCAACTGCTGTCACCACCAAATCTGATGAGCCCTCCTTGATTGCTATGTTACGGAATGCACGCCACATGACCATTGGTTCCCAGCTTAATCCAGACGCAAGTTCAAGAACTTTGCTTACAATAACAGGTTCTCCCATTCTCCAATGTGTCTGGAAGTGTTCCAGGTACCCTTCTTGTATGTCTTTTGCAGAAGGACAGAACAAATAATTGTCATCAGAACCGGATCTGGAAGCTGCTTTTCTTCTACTTTTAGAGTTACAGGAACAATGTTCTTCAATGGAGCGGGTCTCATTGGCAGATGAATTTGCTTTGACTAAGTTTTCAACCTCCCTCTTTATCTGTTGAATCCGCTTTTCACCAAAGAAACTCTGAAGCACCAGGCGATTATTTCCACAACCACCTCTTTCCTTTGCTGGGCAAGGGATATCACCAGTTTCTGTCGCTTTCCACTCAGGGAGCTTACTATCTTCATCTGCATTATTGATCAAGACAGAAGAAACTTTTACAAGGTAAACATGACCTAATTGATTTTCCTCCTAGCAGGTAAGGTTTTCATCTATTATGAAACTGAACAAATACCACTACCTCACCTGCCAGAAAACAACCTTCTCGAATTTCCTGACAGCAGGCCATACAGAGATCAAAAGAACAAATCGAACAATTTCTATGGAGATCAACAATGGAGGTGCTGCAATTGTTACTGCGACGAAACATAGCATATTAAGGCAATGAGGAAGACAATAGGACCAAGGGAGAAATAGTGCAAGTCAAAGAAAGGGGCATACCAGTAAACACGCTCATCCTCATAACTAGTAGCTTTTGGTATCGTCACCCTTGACAGTGACAATCCTGCACCGTAGCCACTACTTTAAATGAGAAAATTGGTAAATACTTTGTCAAAATACAAAGATTCACCAGGAAATAGCAGCAGGATAGCGACTAAAAACCACCACATCACAGGAAGTTTCCCACCTAAAAAATGACCAAAGTTTCTTTAAGTAATAACATCTTGTAAATCCACCCCACACCTGAGCCCTCATGGAAACGGGATTAAAGTTTTGTATCAAGCTGGCTAAGATATATAAATGGAAGGAAATAATATTTCAAGTGAAGTTGCATTATGTTGTAGTTATTACAAAGAAATGTATCTCGGGCATTGCTAAGTTACTGCACCCCATTCGAAAGGCTTCCCAACTATTTGGTAATAAATCAGACTCCTTAGAAAGGTAATAAGATTTAGGAACTTGAATCAAGTTACTGCCCTATGAACTTTGGTCTGGCCTCTAAGCTTTCTTCAAGCTACCAATGCCTTCACCAATAAGCATGGTAGCAGAAAACTTGTGCAAACTAGTCAACCTAAGAAGGACCAAATAATACCTCAGAACAAAGGCCATGTGGACAAATAGCAGAATGAAAGGCAAAGGTCCTAAAAGGGTACACATATATCACCAGGAGACCATGAAAAAGAATGGTATGCATAATACCTTTTATCTTTGCCTCCATCTCCTTTACAATGGTTTGATCACGGATAAATGCTCTCAAAAATGGATGAAGTGCATTCACAAGATACTTCAAGCATTTAATTTGTTTGTTTTTTTCCGGTGGTATTCCTAAATATTTTGGATCCTGTAGTATAAGGAGCAGATAATGCATCAGCATGCCACAATCACAAGCCCGGAGGTCTGTAGCAGAAAGTGGAATGAAGAAACATATATGTGGCAAAATCTAACCTTAGGGACAATATTTTTGCGTAAACAATCTTTGCAATTGCAGTTCTCACGACAAAATGGGCATTGCTCGGCAATTGCTTCCTCTGTCAGATTAGGGTACCTACATTGATGATTTGAAGAGTAAAATGTTTGCAGATAGATCACCTACATACATTGATGATTTGAAGAGAAAAATGTTTGCAAATAGATCACCTACCAACAAAATAAAAATATATGTATATGTGTGTGCATATGCATGTTTGAAATAGCTAACAGATTCTAAGTTCAGATGGGCGCTTGTTCAGCAGTATTTTCGTTATTTACTTACAGTTTCAAACTATAAGAGGCCCCTGATCTTTACTAAGTTAAATCAATAAATTCATAATGTAGTCAATGGAAAGAATAAAAAAACATTTGCAATGTCCAGGAAGCATGAATAGCAGTTGTTAACAAGTCTGATCCATCTTTCAAGCTAGTCAGTAGGAGGTGGATTCATGAATAGGTTACTCCAATATCACCCTGTGGAGATAAGAGAATTAATTGCCATTCTTCTAAGTAGTTCTCCACAGGCATCCCCTCGTAAACACTAAAATACCCGGTGACTGAGCAGCTGAGCCAGTTGACTATTGAGCTGGGCAAGATATCGCTATTGTGGATCAACCTCACTAGATCTAGCTCCGAGCTTTACCAAACATCTGAGAGACGTAACCATGTAAAAGATAAAGTGGCATTGCCCTAGATTAAACCCTCCACCCCATACCATAACATTAATGCGGTCATGGATATTATATGGTTATGCTGTCCATAAACTACAACATTACTTAGAATGAAGTACATTTACAAACCAGAATGACACCAACTAAATGACTGCAGTGCAGAAGGAACATCAAGAACTAATCTATCTAATCATTCAGAAACACAAAGCAGACTAGAATATTGTAATTTTCCATGTGTAACTTAGGCATTTGATAAGGGAGTTGTTATCAAGTACTCTTATTCCATGTGAGCTTCCCAACTAAAGCACAGACGCGCGCTAGTAAAAAATACAGAACATAAGCCACTAAAATGGATTCCTCTCAGCTATCAATCTACAAGTATGCTGTTCAGTTGAAATATGAGACACCACTTAAAAAGAAGCTTAGATACCCTAGAAAAATACTTTTTAACTTAAAAAAATAAAATAAATAAAATAAATAAATAAGAGAGAGAGAGAGAGAGAGAGAGAGAGAGAGAGAGAATTTCAGTAGACAAGAATAGTAAGAAACTCTCAAAGTTAAAATCAACAAACTATTACCATCTCTGAATACAAGGACTACAATAGCGTTTGAGGCATCCCTTTCGACACCTAACAACCTTTCGATCACTTCTCATGCACTGATGGCACATCCGGCAATCATCACCTAAGTTCTGCTTAGTAAAATGATGCCAAGTTATGGTCAGTAATTACAGCTTACAACAGAAAGAATTAAGTCCGGAGTAGAGCAAATCAACTCACATCATGATCAAAATGCCTCCTCCTTTTGTCGACCTTCTTGTTTTTACCCTTATTACTTCTTACGCCCTTTGGATCTTCACAGTAATCCTGTTCATCATCATTCTGCTTTTTCGAAAAAACTTCCACTCTTTTCTTCTCAAGTAATTTTCCATTGTTTCTCCTAAGTATCGATGCAGTTTTAACACCTCCTGCAAGAGACTCCAGTGATTTAGCTGAATGCTTCCTCTTTAAATTACAAAAGTTACCATCTTTCTCCTCATCGGCACTTGGAATATCCTCTCTATTCCCCTTTAACCTCGTTTTCCTTAAATCACATCCAATTCCTTTTTTAACCACTCCACCAACCTTCTCACCTTCAGGTTTATTCTCGTAGCTATCCCTCTCAACATTTCCATGTTCTTCTTCCTCTTGTGGAATCCATTTCATTCTATCCTTTTCTTTCGAAGAAGATTCAGTTGTGACACACTTTTTAGCAGATTTGATCAAATTCGAACAACCTTTCTCCTCTGATTCATTGGCACTGTCATTCTTTTCCTCTTTCCTGCCCGAAAATCCTTCATTAAACAACAGATCTTCCTTCTTTTCACCCTTACCCCCTATTTTTATCTGATCATCTAAACTATCCTCATTTTCAACTTTCACACTACTATCTTTCATCATCCTCAAGGATTTAACAGCCTCATTCTCCTCGTAACCTTCTCCATTTCTCCCCATTTTCGTCTCACATAAAGGAGATTTCTTCACAGGCTTTACATCCTCCGGTTCTTCATTTAAATCATGCGTCTCACTCTCACCAGAATCACTCGTATCGCTGTCCCTTATTAGATTGCGTCTTGCCCGCTGTTTCTTCTGCGGTTTCACTACGGATGACGACTCCTCTTCTTCTCTCCTTCTCACGCTATTGACCACTGAAACCCTTTTCTCACGGCGTAAATGTTCTATACGTGGTTTAAGAAAATGCTTCTGGCACATGGATTCACCTTGGATCCTGTAGCCGTTGCACCTCCATTTATTGCCGTCTGACCTTCTGCAACGGAGATCTTCCGGCGGCTTCAACCCCAGCTCCATAATCGTATCGTCGTCCCACCACTCGTCCTCTTCTTTACCCGGCTTCATTCCGACCTGTTGATCGTACTGGTTAAAGTTTGGGTTGTGTACGGTTTTGTTGAAAATGAGTTTTTAGAGGGAAAGTTAAAGGGGAGAGAGGGGAACGGATTTCATATTTTGTCTTGGTTTTCGTGTGTAGTACTTTGTAGAGCATTAATGCTGAGAAATACATTCTGGAAAGGAAGTTTCGGAATTGGGATCAACACAAAAGTTCCTTCTGGAATGAAAGCTTTGGCATGACATGGATAGAATAAAAAGAATTACAAAGAAAATAAATATTCTTTCACACAGTACCAAAAAATGTCCATATTTTTAAGTTTTAAATTTAGCCCATATTGTACATACTTTAAAGTCACTAGCAAATTCAAAATATGTATTCTTACAATTACTGTTTCTAAAAATTATGGAGTTTAATATGTTCTCACAATCATTACTTTCACTCTCTCTTATTCTCACATCTCCTACATATACTTCAAGGGACCGTCTGCCATTACTGCTACTCCTCCTATGTCACCTAGTTGTCGGGTAAGAAAATTGAAGAGTAAAGTCTACCATTGAAGGAGTCCAGAACCTAAATGTCATTCTTTTGGACAACTGTTACATAAATGTATATTTTAAAAAAAGAGTGACAATTTTATGTATAGCGCTCTTTAAAAGAGCGCTATACAGGTATACTGCCAATATAAACCGCACTATATAGGGTTGATTGGACAGTTAAGCATAGTGCAGTATATAATTGCGCTATATATGTATAGCGTTGTTATATACCGCGTTATACATGTTTAAATAAATGGTCCATTCTTCTTCCCCACGTTCGAACCAGTGTGGACATTCCCCCATTTTAAAAAAAAAATACAACGGTCCTCTCCCCCCCGCCCCCTATTTTTGTCCACAAAAAAAAATCGTGTGAAACTCGTATAATAATGGATATTAGTTATTTTTAATGTGTTTCCATGTTGTTTTGTGTTGTTTGTTTGCGATTAAACTAGTATGTTATTCTTATCCGAACTAAGATATTAGTGTTCTAAAAATTTATGTAAAAATTGAGAAATTATTATTTTTTGTTAATAAAAATGTTAATAAATTTCCTTTACTGTTTTATATGTATTTTCGTGAATGTTTTGTGATTAAAATGTATTTGTTGTTTTTATTAGTTTAGATTATTTATTTGCTTAAAGATTAGTGCCCTTTTAGCGTAGTAAAATGTAGAGTCTTTTAGCGTAGTAAAATATAGAGCCTTTTAGCGTAGTAAAATGTAGAGGCTTTTAGCGTAGAATCTTTGTAGTATAAGTATCTCTTATACTGATAGATCAAACACAAACTCTGTCCAATTTACAAAAGTTAATTATTTAATTTATAAAACAAACACACAAAATTATGAAAATATTAAAATTGACACACATAAGAATTCATGGTAGCTTGGCGCTACTGGGCCTAATCCCCCCCCCCCCTCCCCTTGCAGGGATGTGTTGGATATGGTGGAGGGAGCACACGTAAATGTATACATAAACTTACTTGGTATAGATTCACTTGTGTTGCGCATACTCATGCTTTATGTTCTTATTTGATAGTTCATATGTACGCCATACAACGACGACTTGATAGGTGGCCTGCCTGATTATTGCTCAGTCGCCCAACTGATTTGGAGCACTTCCATCCCGCTGATGTGCCTCGATATTGTGGAGCATCATGCCACGGAGCAGGTACTTCGCCAGTTTGGTCGTACGCAGTATATACCGAGGGGCCTACATAGGAGGCTACACATTATCAGCGGGATGATCGTTCCAGGGCGGACGACGCATTTGTAACATGGATAGAGACACAGGTCCATACTTGGGACCGGCGAGCTAACCTGATTCTGCCCCCACCTTCACAAATCCAGATGGAGTCTATTCAACTCTATACGTCCTAGTACCGCCGCGTTACCAGACTTTTTATCGGGAAATCTCATTCATCAAGTTGGCGGTCGGTATGTTCCATACGTCGAGCGGCACGAGGCCTTGGTATGTTTTATGTTATTATTAATTATATAAATGTAACTTAGTGCAATATATGTAGTTTATATTTTATATGTTGTGCAGGCTATTGGCCTACATATAGTCTACTAGATGAGACTGCGGATGCAGCAGCATGTCGGCGATCCTGCGTCCGGCAGTTTGTAGAGGTGGCTGCCCCAGACACTGCAGCGAGCTCGATGCCTAGCTAGGGGGGGGGGGGCTGATATTTTTTATGTATAACGTTATTTTAAAGGGCGCTATGCCCATTTGAATTAATGTTATGTCAGTTAACCGCATGAAACTTATTGTTGGGCTCACAAACATGTATATCGCGGTATATAACAACGCTATACATATATAGCGCAGTTATATACCGCGTTATGCTTAACTGTCCAATCAACCCCATATGACGCGGTTTATATTGGCGATATACCTATATAGCGTGCTTTTAAAGAGCGCTATACTTTAACGGCCAAAACACTATTAAAGTATAGCGCTCTTTAAAAGAATGCTATATATAGAATGTTCACTCTTTTTACACACATTTATGTCACACTTGTCCAAAAAGACCACATTTAGGTTCCGGACTCCCATTGAAGGCCATTCAAAATTTTGCTTTCAAAAATAGGATTTTTTGAGTTTGTTAGATTGTTTGGATTGAATGTTGTTCCAATTGATTGAAAATATCAAAAGGAGTTCAAAATTTAAATTTGAAGTGATTTGGAGTAGATTTGAGTTAAATTTCATAAAAGACGCAAGGAAAAAGACGAAGTTAGTTCTTTTGTATAATTATGTATAACCATACTATACTATAAGTATGAAGTCCAAAATGTCGGATTGAAAGACCAAAATAAACATCAAAAGTTGAATGACTGTTTTGCCCTTTACCCAACATTATTTGAAAACCCCTTTTTGTACAAAGATGGAAATACAAATACCTATTTAGAAATACAAAAGAAAATGGTCAGTAAAGAGATTTTAGAGAATTTATTATGGTACGTGAATTTAAAACTATAGATTTTTCAAATTAGTCTCTTGACAATTCTATACATGTACTGTTTCTCAGCTGATAATATTATTGATATATAAAATTAGTTTCTAAATCAATTTGACATGAAGAAGCAACAACTATTGGCATGCCAACGTTAGACAACAAGTAATTAGCATGATGATCTTGAGTACCTCGATGGAGGTCGTCAACTAAGACGAGGTATCTCTAATATTGTTGTAACATTGTTTTATTAGAAAATGTTATTATGAGTACATGTCCCCGAGTTTTGTTGATTTATTTCTGGTGCATTTGTTACTTTGATTTCTTATTTCTTTCATCCCCTTTTCTTTTTATTGATAATACTACAGATTTGATGTGGCCAAGGCAAAGGTGAAACGAGAAATTGAGATGAAGCAAAAAAATAGAAAAAATAAAATATAATGTTACTAAATATAGATGGAGAGAGAGAAAGATCATAACAATGCAAAAGCAAGAATGTGAGGATGAGACATATATTTTATTTTAGTACTGAGAAGGTATGGTCCGAATGTTTTCTATTATGCAAATAATCTTTCAATTTACATATGAGTTTATGAAGGAATTGCTTTTAGTTTTGAAGTCAATATCCCGATTAATCATTTGTAAATATGAATTTGGAGATAAACATGTTAAACATTTTGTGTTTTTCTATATATAGGATAGTTGAACAAATTTTAAATTTTATGATTATCTCTAACTTATTAAAACAATGACGATCTTAGTAGTAGCTGGCCGCACAAGATGAATTTGTATGAGCGCTTGGAAAATATTATTTAGTTAATTATTATTTTTATAATCTAAAAGAAGAGTTGCCTTTTCTACTTAATTGAAATTTAAAATGGTTCTAGATTTTATGATTTTGGAATTATTTTTACTAAGAAAATCTTGTAATTTCTTCGTAACTATTAACCCTCGAATTTCTCGCGGTGAATATATTTTTCTATCTTCATTCCTACATATTAACTTTTTTTATTAAATTGTAAAAATTACCACTTAGAGATCGACAAATGTAATATGGTGTCTATGCAAGCGAATTCATTGTCCTGACATATAATATTGTCATGGCTTCTTCATTGGTGAGTTCGCTAAATAGAATTAATATACATTATGTTTTAGGAATTTAATATTTATTCGTTACTTCGTATTTTATAAATCAAAATATAGTTTTAAATATACCTGGTAGCAACCAACCATGATTTTGACAACATCATGTTTCATGACTGGTATTTTCAGTAAGTTCTTATTCTTTAATCTGTTAATTAGTTGAACTATTTTTATTGCTTCTTTATTTAAAAAACATCACAATTTAAAAAGCCCTACCACTAGATAAATAGAAGCTTTTCCTTTCGTTTAAAGTTTGGTTTATTTTTTTTACTCTTTCTGTTTAACTCAAAGCAAAATGATATAATGATCAACATTCATCTCGATTTTTGGAGAATTATTATGGTTATTTTGGTGGGATTAATTAAGCCGTGAACAAGGTTTCAAGTAACGAGTGTGAGCAATTAATATTAAAACACAAGACATTTAAGTATGTCTAATAATTATGTAAAGAGTATAATTTTAAACTTTTGTGTTTGAGCTTTTTCTATTTACTTTTTCTTTGTACAAGTATATCATTTATTTATTTTAATTTTCTTTTTGCAAGTTCACAAGCATATGCATTCACGAGCTATTTGATAGATTCCGGATATTTAGGACACCCACATACATAATTCTCCCTTATTTTCAATTTTATAGCTCATATTTCAATTCACAACCAACTAACCCAAAAATAATAGGCTAAGATTCACATCCAGTTCCAATAGTTCTAGAAATTACTATTTAATTTTTAAAAAAGATTGCTCAACCTTTTAAGTTAATTTTCGAATCAGTAACTGTGACTCAAATATTAGTTCAACAAAACAAATCCATTTGGATGGTGAAAATTAAATTTTTAACAAGCTTAAACATGTGGGTTTAAATTTTGAATTTGATTTTGTGAAAAGTTTGGAGTGGTGTTATTTAAACTTGTTATAAATAGTATAAGGAGGTTGTATATAAAATTTGAAGTCATTTAATGGAGATTTGGATTGGTTTTGAACAAGAATTGCAACTGAAAATCGTAGAAGTAGTTCGTAAACATACGCTTGTATAAAAGTGTATAATAGTGTATAAGATGTGTTTATACACTCATATACACTATTATACAATATATACATAATTATACAAAAAACTTATTTCGTCTTCTTTCTTGCGTCTTTTCTAAAATTTAACTAAATTTTGCTCAAATCTACTCCAAATCACTTCAAATTTAAATTTTGAACTCCTTTTGATATTTTCAATCAATTGGAATAACACCCAATCCAAACAACTAACAAACTCAAAAAATCCTATTTTTGAAAGCAAAGCTTTGAATGGCCTTCAATGGTGAACTTCTACTCTTCAATTTTCTTACATTGCAACCATGTGACACGGGGAAGAAGCAACAATGGTGGACAACCCCTTGAAGCATATGTAGAATATGTGAGAAGAAGAGAGAGTGAAAGTAATGTTGTGAGAATGCATATTAAACTCCATAATTTTTAGAAGCAAGTTGTAAGAGACAAGTTTTAAATTTGCTAGTGCTTTTAAAATATGTACAATATGATTTAGGCCGGTTAAAATTTAAAAATATAGGCCATTTTTTTTATGATATAAGATCATGTGTATTTTCTTATAATTCTTTCTAAAAAAAAATTGATGGAGTGATGTGGTGAGGATTATTTATGCTACTTGAGTACTGATCATGGAATATTTGGATGCCCCCTCCCTTCTTAAGTGATGTAATACAGTGCTTGAAATATGAAAATTGGGCGCCTGGTTTATAATTGAAACTAGTTAATCTGTATGCGTTTCACGCAATTATAAAAAATATATTTAAATTCATTCATACCCTCTTTTCTATGAAAATAAATTAAATGCTTATAAATAACATACATTTGGGTTAATCATGATATGAATTATTTAGAGCGGATACTATTATATATATCGGGATTCCTTCTCAATTGTATACGATTATTATATCTGATATTCGATTTTTTTTAGTTTCAAATAAAGTTGAATTCTAATTTGTATTTACATATTTGGAAATAAAAGAAGAAGAAAATTTTGTTTTGAAATATAAAAAAAAATGTATTCTTGAAATTTATATAATATCATAAATACAAAAAAGAATATTACTATACAAATTCATAGAAGACTAAAATTACGCTTAATTTAAAGTTGTAGACAATTTAAGAGAAATATTATATTTAAAAATTAGTATTGCGTTTTTAATGATATTGTATCAATTCGAGAATACTAAACATAAGAGTCAATATAAGTTTTAGTTTTAATACCTTCTTATAGTAATTTTTGACTCTGTGAGAGAGAAGGATGTATTTGTCGAATGAGAATACAAAAGAGGAGGTTAAACTCCGATTAGTGTATAATTTAATATTTTTTTATTTTTTGTGTCTTTTCCTTTTGTATTTATGACTCTACAACAATAAAATAAAAGCTTTCAAAAAGGGCAAAGTGTGCATGCAGTTCATGCATCTTATCTCTATTGTTCTTCCAACTTTTAAGTAAATAAACTTTATTTAGAGATAAATTAAATGGATTATATGATTGTTTCATTTTTTATCACATTCATTCGGATACATATAAATACATCAAAAGTGGGGAAGAGTACTTACCTGAAAAAGAAGCTAACTTATATTTTTGGGTCAACTTCTGCGTTTCTTGTTTTAAGTGATCACCTTTGGTTTCATTTCTTTTAATATCATTGTTGTTTCCCTTCTTTGTGTTCTTTTCCTATTTTTGTCGCTATTTTCTCAAGTGAAAGTACAAAAAAGATAAAAGAAGAAAAAAAGTGAACCTTTAATTGCCAAAATAATTCTATTGTTGCAACCTTCTCATTATTCAGGAACAACTTTATTTGCCACAATGATTGTCGCCCGTTGGAAGAAAGAATACATAAATCTCAAAGGCAAATGACAAAAAATGAGGGAAAAGAAAGATATATGTTTTTTCCGTTCTAAGAGATACGCCACATCATTTTTTTAGAGTTGAGACCAGAATTTCATAGATACAAGTAACAAATCTAAGTTAGCGTTTAGACCACAATTACATAGATATAAGAAACAACCCCAAGGTGACTCATCCTACTCCTTAGGGCTTCTCCAACCTTACCCTATTTTTCTATAATGGGGGTAATTTTTGGGGTAATGAAGCTCCAACGCTCCTCCATTTTTGCCCCCAAAATGGGGATGAATAGTGTTCTCTCAAATATGGGGTCACACTATTCATCTCCCCCATTACTATTCACCCATATTTTATTATTTAACTCTTTTAATTCATCTCTTTACATATACCAATTATGTTTATGTAATATCTTTATAATATTAATTTACATCTTAATTTTGGCGTATAATTTTGATAAATTAATTTTCGTGCATTTATTATTTTTATGTAAAATTGTAAGTTAATTTTATTATACGTTATAATTGTACAAAAAATATATAATCATCTCAAAACATTCACGGTGCAAATATGAAATTTTAGATGTTGCTAAAATTGAAAAATGAAAATTAAAAATACATTAAATGAAAATACATAAAATTGGAAATACATGAAAATTAAAAATACATTAAATTAAAATATAAAATTTTGAACTACGATAAATAGCATTTATGGGAGAATACTAGAGGTTGAAGTTGAATATTTATGTAGTATTTCGAGTGAATTTTATCGTTATGTAATATGTATTTGATTAATCTTGTATCACAATGATTTCACTTTTATTTGAATTATTAGTTAATCTATAATATTTGCATAAAAATTATATTATTTAAAATTTTATGAAATTATTTTAATGGAAATTACAAATTAGTGAAAATAAAATATGGATTTTGTTTAATGGAATTTAAAAAATAAAAATTGAAATGAAAGATAATAATATAATATAGAAGAGAGAGAAGAATATAAAAAAGAATATTCTTTTTTGGGAAAAAATGGGGGAATGGTTGGAGTCCCATTTTGGGGACAAAAATGGGGGTAAAGGTTTGAGATGGCCTTAGGATGCTTGTATAGTTACCCTAAGCTTTACATCTTTAAACCAATGAAGCATCTTTGATTACTTGGCTCCAGTTGTATCAACATGCGCTTATCCTTCTTGAAGTAGATTCTGATAAAACTTTAAACTGACCATCTTCTTCGAAATTTTTGAAATAATATATTCGCACATATTTTTGTAAAATATTTATATTTATATTAATTGAGAAGTAAAGTTTGAAGTTTAATAAATTAGAACTTTGCTAGAACCTCAAATGGAATGAAAATGTCTCTCAAATGTAGATGACTTAAAGATGTTCTCCATTAGCATGTTAAATTATCTTCTACCAACAAACTATACATTACGCTAAGGCTAGGCAGGTTCCAGAAACTTCAGAATGTAAAGAGATTAAGCTATTCATTCCGGCAAGAATATGTGCATGAATAAATGTAGTAGATATGTAAAGGTCAATCGAGTCAGGCCTCTTAAAAGATATCGTATTATGATTTTTCTTCATCAAATATTAATAAATTGATTATATATACTTCATCGGTTTCAATTTAGATGACACACTTTCCTTATTAGTCCACTCCATAAAAAATGACACATTAAAATAGTTATAAATAATTCAACTTTAAACTTTTTATTTTATTCATTTTACCCTTAATGAAAATTTTTTATAACCACACAAGTGTTATGGTTCCACAAAACTTTTACTCATTTAGACCACAAGTTTTAAAAGTCTCACTCATTTCTCTTAAACTCAGTCAAACTACCTCATTTAACATGGAATATAAATTTTCGCCATTCTAGGATAGATAATTGGTTCTAACTATTTTACTTACCTTTTATAGTGTTTTTGCATTGTAGTTTTGGACAATCTCCTCCTTTCGACTCATCACGTTGTCCACAATTTTTTTTATTCTACTAAGTTTTCTGTTCATCTCTTCACATTTATTGTTGTCCATCTCCAACTTATTGGTCAAGTTGCACAGTAGACTTAATTTTCCTCTTTCTGCTTGTACTCCAGAAATTGTTTTTAGATATCCATTATCATAGAGATATTTACCAATGTTGCTGCCAGAGTTGCTCTTTATCACGTGCAATCCAAGCATACAATTAATTATCTCGATATACTACTGAATTATATTTCAATCTGTACTCCCATATTTATCCAAATCAAAAACTTTTTCAAATGCCATAGCATTCTTGAATCCCAATGATGTTTGGTAAAAAAGGTATATATTTAACCGTTGTTGTCTCATATTTTAGTACTCTTAATCGTCTTTTGAGTATTAATTATATTATTTTATGCTTAATATTACATTTTAACTGTGTAGGAATAAAGTGAAGATGAAAAGATTTAGAGCAAAATTAAATAAAACAAAAAAAAAGGAAAAAAGAGAGGAGACAAAAATGGAGGACATCATCATTATCCTCATGATTACATACTAAATAGTAAACAGCAAACTCAAAGAAGTGAATTGAAGGATTTGAAGAATTGAACGTAAGAGTTCACTGGATCCAGCGCCACGGTCAGCGCTGGGCGCTGGCCTGGACTGTGTATTGCGTGGATTTTTCTATTTTGTTTGGGATAAAATTATTTCGATCCTACACGACCTCAACTCGTATAAAAGGGATCATAAATCTAATTTGGAGGAGATCTAACATATTTTGAAGGAGAATTCACGTGGAGGAACATACACCACACTTGGAGGAGGCTTCTACCTAGTTTTTCTTCTCTTCTTTTCTTTTAATTTCATAGTTTATTAGTTCTAGAGTTTTTGGTGCTACATGAACGTTGTAGTTTGAAGCTTGAATTGTTCTTATTATTTTATCATATTGGTTTATTTATTCAATCTTGCGCTTAATTATTTGATTGCTTGATCACCAATTGAATACTACCTACGAATCTAGGATTGAACTCGGGACAGAGAATTCTAGATTGCATATAAGATTGGGTAAAGCAAGATCTTAACTCTTAAGGGGAGCGGATTTGCGGTTAGGATAGGAATATACCTAATCGCCTTGCTTGGTTACTATACAGGAATTTTTAATGCGTTCTTGTTAATCATAATTTCATAGGAATATAGGCGTTAGGTTAGCTTGAATAGGCGAGTTGTACTTCGGGAGAAGGCTACGAGCAATATTAACCCTGTCAACTAATAAACCAGATAAATTAATTAGACGATTTAAGTGGAAAACTCAACGGGATTGTTAGCCAACCCATAGCTCTAGAATATCGGCTCTTCTTGAATTCGTATCTAATTTCGCCAACTTGTTTCTTTAATTTCTTAGTTTGTTACTCTAGATTTATTTTAGTTAAATATTCATACGTTAGGATTCGCTTGAATAGATTAGTTATTTATTTTAATTTAGTTGATAGTTAATCATAAGTCCATGTGGATACGATATCTGAATTTACAATCCTATATTACTTGTCGACCACGTATACTTGCGTGTGCGTTTGAAAGCAACACCAACCAATCATGTTTAAATTGAACTATGCATAGAAGAGTGACCCGTGAAGTTCCACAAAGGATGAACTTTTACTGAATTATTAAATTCTTTCTCGATCCACACTTTTTTAGATTTCTCTACTTTTACCTACATACTTACGTTCCTTAAATTTAACTGGGATTTGTGCTACTATTGCCATTCAGGCAAAACTATAGCACCATCCTTGCCTTGGCCTTGCGTGTGATTGGCTCAATGGGTTGGGGTAGAAGATCATCTTTAGTACTTTTGAGAGAAGATTGTGCTACTGTGTACTCTACATTTATGTTCTCTGAATTTAGTTTTTGCTTTATAGGAGGCTCTTCAGCACCATTAACAGTCTATCTTATTTTGTTTCCTACACTAATTGAGAGCTCCTTTGTTTTATGTTTGTCCTCATCCAAATATGAAATATCAAAATTATCCTATTATATATCAACAAAAACCAAATGTAGAAAATAGCAGAAAAAGTCTGTACTCCAAAAAGAGATCATGTCATTATGCTTAAAGTACCCAACATGTATCCTATGGCACATTATGAAGAATCGAAACTGCATTATGTAGCAAACAATACTTGACTTCAGAAAGAGCATCACTAACATTTCAACTAGAATTCAAGAACTACTGGACCAGACAATGAAGCCAATGTAATTTTACTCCACGGATGTACTGATTAACTTGCAGAATAATAACAAACATGTCAAAACAGACCTTGAAATACCACTTTCATCTTTCATTGATCAAGTGCACGATGGAAGGCCCTATTTTCCTCTTCGTGCTTAGATCGACAGTTATTCCCACGAGTAAGCTTTCTGGTTCAAAAGACCAAAGTGAATGCTATAGGACATTATTATGATAGCAACAAACTTCAACTTGTTATATAACATGATAAGATGAAGTTATAACGGTAAATATGCACACACAGATGCATATCGACACTAACATCTCAGTTACTTCACAAAAAGTCTTCACTAACATTTCAGTTAGAATTCAAGAACTACTGGAGCAAACAATGAAGAGAACATGAATCTACTTCACATGATGTACTGATTAAATGTAGAATAATAATAGACATGTTGAAACAGAGATTAAACAACCACTTTCATCTATCACTGATCAAGTGCACGATGAAAGACTCTATTTTTCTCTTCGTTCTTAGATCTATAGTTATTCCCACAGAGTAGGCTTTATGATTCAAAAGACCAAAGTAAATGCCATATGACATTAATATGATAACAACAAACTTCAGCTTTCCATATAACATGATAAGGTGAAGTTATAAAAGTAAATACGGACACGCAGATGCATATTGGCACTCATTTTCAGCGACCATCCTTTTCTTCGTTATTGTAGCTGAATCAGATTAATCGACATGCTGAAAATATTAAGCACATTGCACCTGTTACAGTGAGTGTGAGCCTAATTTAATATAATATCTTTTCGTAAAGCGATTTTACAATAATACGATTCAAGTTAATGCAAGTATACTACATCAGCCCTGAGAGAGACCGAGCACTACTGACAAAAAGGAAAAAATAGGTACTATGTTCTACCTTACCATCCTCAAAACTAAAGTGCTACCATACAAGCACACAAAGAAAATCCAAACAACACAACAATGACAGCGTTAGAAGGCTAGATGCATAGAGAGAACATGCACCATTTTGAGGAGATATGGTTAACTTATCCTTTTTTTTCAATCGGATGTCCATTCTGATTTGGAAAGGACTGCGAATGAAAGGAAAAAAAAAGAATTGAATACATAGCACAATAAGTCAAAGATCAAGAAAACATGATATTCATACTTTCAGATCTTTCTTTGTAATTCAGGCGATGGATGATAATTAGGAAAATTTATAAAGTGAGGTTCAATTTCATAGTGATGCTGCACAATAATTGGGGAAAATCCCAATTGATGTGGAGTCGAGAATGTTATATTGGGATTAAGTCGTGAAATTTTGGTTTGAAACGTTTCTCACGAATTTTGAAAGACACGCCTTTCTAATTCCAGTTGTAACTTATTTTTTGTTAGATTTAATAATTGAATTTAATATGTTTTAATTCCTAAAAATTGGAGATAATAGATAAATACATTTTCTAATCAATAAGAGATGCCACATCACTCTTCAAAAAGTCTCCTTTATAGATAGATAGTTTATATTTTGTGATTTAATAAATTCATCAGATTAACTAAATTTAGAAAAAATCCATACCCTACATTAACTATTATTTTTTATAACCGCGCGAAGCTTGGATAAATTAACTAGTATTGTATAATAGTATATCAGTGTATAAATACATCTTATACATCATGGTATATTTTTATACATATTTATACACGCGTTTGTAGATGAACTATTTTCACGATTTTCAGTTGTAATTCTTATTCAAAACCCCTCCGAATCTCCATTAAATGACTTCAAATTTTATATACAACCTTGTACTATTTCTAACGAGTCTAAATAACAATCGCTCCAAATTTCTCACAAAATCAAATTCCGAATTTAAATTCACATATTTAAACTTGTTAAAAATCTAATTTTCACCACCCAAATGAGTTTGGTTTATTGAACTAATATTTGAGTCACAGTTACTGACTCGAAAATTAACTTAAAAGCTCGAGCAATCTTTTTTAAAAATTAAATAGTAATAATTTACGATAACCTATTGGAGTTGAATGTTGAGTATTAGCCTATTATTTTTAGGCTAGTTGGTTTAAATTAAAATATGGGCTATAAATTTTAAAAATAGGGAGCCCAATTGTTCTTATGTAAAAAAAATTCTTGAATTAATCTACTTTTTTCATATAATTTACTTTTGCAATAAAATTTATTCTTTTCAAATATGTTGGAAACAATTCCTATGTAGTATTAACAATCGAACAATCTGCATTTTTATCATGAGAAAAAAATATGTCTTTTGTAAGTTAGTCGATCATATATTTGTCTTTTTATAATGGATTTCGAAATATGCTGATACACGTGCAATGCGCGTATTCTAATACTAATCTATTTATATTGTATTAAAAACACGAAGACCTTAGCGAAATTTCGTTCGTCTTTTTTACCCTTTCAAAATAATAGTCATTTAATTATTCCTTAATATTTAGGAATAATTATTTAATTGATCTCCAACTATTTAGCGATAGTCACTAATTATTCACACTACAAAAGTTTTATTAACTTTGTACCTGATTTATGTTTAGGAGTATTTAATTCCTTCTTTTAGTTTAGGAGAGTTGTCTATAATTAATAAAATTTTGCTAATCCGAAAAAAAGAAAGAAAATAAAAGAGTACAATCTTCAGAAAAAGAAAATAAGAGAGTACAAGAACAAAAGAAAATTGAAAATAAAAGCTACACCGACTACATAATGATAATTGCACCTGGTAACTTTATATATAACAAACAACTTTATACTATATGACTTTCGTGTCTACTTTATACGGTACTAATTATTTTCCTTCACTTAATTAGTAAGAGTAATTTGGTACTCGCATAACCTTGGTTCTAATCTTGGTCCGTCTTCCTCTTGCAATTGTTACTTTTCGCCTTCTCAACCTCTTAGGTTCTGAGGTTTGTAAATTTTCTTTTGTGGTGCATTAGACAATGTTCTCTATGTTTCTTTTCTTAATGGTTTGAAGTTCTTTAGTTTAAATATACTAAAGTTTTTTGCTTCTTCTTTGTGGTGCATTAGTTCATTAAAAATTAGACACATATGTCTATTGATCAATTTACCATTAAAATGTCGATTCACGATAATTGTCTTATTATTTTCATAATATTTGAAAACTTTTACAGTTCTTATATTTAGGAGGACTTAAAACCAACAAGATATAAAGTACCTCTGAGTTCTGGACATGTATATATATATATAACTATTTTAATTTAAGAAGAATGCAGGCACTCAATAAAAATATAATTTATTCTTATTATATCATGTTTAGTGCGATGAAGACGTAGAATCACACTGCATTTGGATGGAAAGTTTACTAGAAAAAGGATTTATCGAGATAAAGTTGAATTTGAATTGAACAAGGTTATCATATTGGAGAGAATAATAAGGATTTCAGATTTGATATATTTTTTCTACCAACTCTCAAATCCAATAAATTTTTATGGATGATATTTTCATGATTCTTCGGGCAGACGACTTGATCCGTAAAAACTTCTAAGTTTCGCACATTATTGGACATGAGACCAAGATATGATAAATTCATTACCTGTTAGTGTAACATAATTTCATGACCTGCGATCAAAACGTGATAAATGAAGTTTCATGATTTATTTTATTTTTCATATTCTAATTATTGTAATTTTTTAAATCTTACCATGTGCAATATAGTTAAATTAATGACCTATTGGTGTTTTGATTTGTATTCAATAATTAGATCACATCACGCAACATAGCTTGATATCGACTTAAGCTGGTGGAGTGTAACATCAATTGCCCCCTACTGGCTTCAAACATGAATCAACCTATAATAATTTTTATAAGTTATTATTTTTTCCTGATTTATATTAGGTGTTTATACTATTTGTGAATTTTTTGGTTACCTTTCCTAGGCTCAGCAGAACTGATGATTGGTGGTGTAGTAATTCCTTCAAGGTTCTTTATTATATTTCTTCTTCTTTGGAGATAATGCTATTTGGTCCTAGTAACTTTTAACTGATACAGTGTATTTTTATTCTTTTTCTTTTGACAATAAATCTATCTTGTCTGACTGTTTTATTAGGATATATGTGTAAATTTTTAACTGAATATTTTGGGACGTGCTTTCTGATCAATCAAAAATTGATCCTAAACAGACTACTATATTGTTGCACTTTGACTTTCTAGATATATGATACTTCGGTATTTGATATCATAGATATAGAACAATAGGTTTTTTGAAGCTAAAAGAACAATACAACGTACATAGGATTAATCTCACAAAAAGTTATATCACCTTTTCATTTAATTCTAACAAGACACAAAATATATAGTTTTATTTTTAACTAACCTGTTATATTTTTGGTTTATATAGAAAAACAAGTCCACATTGTATCATAAAATGATCTTGAGCGATGATAAAGAGTTCAAGTTTCTTTTCAAACTAAATACGATAATGGAGGCCATCAAGTTGGAAGGCGATTAATTGTTGAGTTACACGAAATTGCAACAGTTGATACGATAGAAATTAAATATGAAGAGACAAAAGCGAACAAACATAACAAAAACACAATGAAGATTCGAAAACTCAAAAACATCAAAATCGAAAAGGATTACTGAAATAGCATTCTCATAATAGTATTATCTCTATCTATTTTTTGGCCCAAAATACAACTTTATTTTGAAATAATTAAGGAGTAACTTGTGATAGAACAAATTTAATATTTATCCATATTCTTGATGCTAATATCTACGTGCAATCTATGTACTCTAAAACTAATATATAGTTATATCTATCTATATACTATATTAAAAGCACGAAGGCCTTAGCGAAATATTGTTCGCCTTTTTTATCTTTTTAAAATAGAGTTTATACCGGACAAAATAGTAATTATATCCTTTAATTAGTACCCTAATATTTAGGAATAGTCATTTTGTTATTACTAATATTTCGGACTTGACTTTTCGAATCCTTTCCGTTCTAAAACTCCCAACACTTTTCAATTGAAAAGTTTGGACCAAGTTTTTCTTTTGGTAAAAAAAAATTTCACTATATTTTGGTTAACAATTTTTTCACTTTCCACTCTATTTAGATTTAGAAGTATTAAATTTCAAGCACATTCAGTTTATAGTACCGACCACTTTGTAGTCCTTTTAGATTAAGGAAGGTCAAGCTATTTTTAAAAGAATTAGGATTATCTATCAATTGAGAAGGACTAGAATTTATTTATCAAGAAAAGAGAAGGAACTGGAATTTTACATTCTGTTTCTACTGCCTTTAAATTTATATAAGGACCACTAGGTATCAATGTATTTGCAATTCAAGAGTTCTCTAATTCCCTGTCTTCTTTTTTCCTACATGTAATTTACCGGGTTTGCTAATGGATAGACAACAATTTACTGGAATGGAGCTTTCGTCTTTATTTATGCTTATTTGCAGAGATTATAATATTGACGAGACAAGTTAATATTATGAGACGTATAAAGCTAATTAAAAGATGCTTTTGTTAACTTGTCTTCTAGATTTAATTTTTTTATTTGTTCAAATTTGACCCTTTATTACATTAGTTTTTAGTTTAGTTTCTACTTACTTTATCGAATATTTTCGAAGTGAAAAGTTTCATTATCAAAATTAAATAAAAAACTTCAAAATGGCTTGTCTAAAATTTTCTATATTAGTTGTTGGTCTTATGCTATTATTTAATTAGTGTTTATTAGAAACACATGATCGTTTGTGATCAAGATATAATGCGAATTTGGAGGTACTAATCTATTTCGATAGTACTCCTTTTTGTTCATGATTTGATAGTACTAAAGAGCTCTCTTGTTGCGAATTTCACTATATATGTATAATGTATCTATAACACAATATCTATGAGTATATTACTTTAACTTTCTCCTGTTGAGCCGAGAGTCTCCTGGAAACAACCTCTCTGTCCTTTTCGGGGTAGGGGTAAGGTTTGCGTACACTATACTCTCCCCAGACCCCACTAGTGAGATTTTACTAGGTATGTTGTTGTATATTACTCTCTTACTTATGATTTTTTATTTACACTTGTTTGCCTGGATTTTGAAAAATGTTTTAACTTTCGTTATTTTATTTTATAACTTGAACATAATTTTTTATATATATAATAGTTAAGTATTAATTAAAAAATTATACTCATTGGAGTATATTTGCAAAGCTCGTAACTCGCCGGAGCATGAAACATATACAAAGTAGCAAGTAAGGAACTTTTTCAAATTTTTAGAGACAGTAAATTGCAACTCTTGAATCATATTACATGATGAGTTGAATCTTATTTAAAAATGCAATTCTTGAATCACATTGTGATGAATTGACATGATATGAATCAACTGGAACAAGAGGATGAAGTAATTGAGTTCTCAAGTATAATCATTTTAGGAACTTATATTTTTGCTTAATATTTATTTTACAACTCAAACATATGCTTTGAATATTATTTACATTATTTTAGAAAAAAAAATCTATACTCACAAATTTGGGTACACGCGCAACGTGCGTATCCAAAGACTAGTACTATATTAAAAGCACAAAAGCCCTTAGTGAAATGTTATTCACTTTTTTACCCTTTTAAAATAGTCTTTACAATATACAAAATTGTAATTTAGTTTTTATTTTTCTAATATTTAGGACTTTGAAATAAACTAATTTTTTTTATTATTAAATCTTTATTTATTTTAAATTAAAATTATTGTCTTAATTATAATTGAACTACTATCCTTTTGTGTGTGAATTGCATAATACGTAAGATTTTTCGTTTTCTTATTGTTTCTCACGACAATGTCCATAGAGAAAATGTGTAGACATTTATTCTTCGAATTTATTTTTATAAGAGAAAACTTCTATAGATTGTAAATATTAAAAGCAAGATGTATTTACTTAATTAAATATTTTTAAATATTGAATGTAATTTTAAAATATTATTAAAAAAATAAATTATGAGAAAAATTATTGTTTGAGTAGGAATGGAGTAAAAAAAATTCTATATTTTCTAAGTTATTTTAACAACACAAAGACCCAATGCGGAAAAAAATATCTTTGAAACTAAATAGAAAAAGAATCTAATTAATTCTTTTTAAAATCTTCAGGTAAGTAAAATTATTTTTTAAGTTGATAAAACTCATGAGTTACATAAATTTATTTCCACAAGAAGAGCACTAGCGGAGAAAGAAATTAGAAAATAGAGCAAAAATAGCTATATCATAATATTTATTTGTTACTTATTTTCAAGATTAGGTAACAAAAACAATACTTTTATCATATATTCCTAACTAAGTCATCAAAAATCACAATAAAGTATATAAAGATTTTTACATGTAGCTAAATTGGATCAATATTTATCAAATTTTGGAACTTATATTTTCTTTTAATTTTTGTTCAATAGGTCAAACACATTATTTAATAATAATTACTTTATCTTTTAAGATCGTATATTCACTTTTATAATGTACACTCGCAAGACACGTACTCTAAAACTAATGTAACTAATGGAGTAAACATAAATCAAATGGTTTACACGAGGTTAAAGCAAATTCAATAAATTAAAGACAAAGTAGGTATCCACAAATTTTAAAAAAGGTATACCTATGAAGAAAAGCCAGATTAGCCCCGATGAACTACAAAATTTACCACATTTGGGACCTAAACATATATTGAGCTATTGTCTTCTCGTTTGAGTTAAGTCTCGACAAATACATGAATATCTTAATTCAATTATTCTACTAAACATTTGAGTTGAAAAGCGAAAATTTGAAGGTTTCATTTATCTTAGGTAATAGTTAAATTTAGATGTCTTTATAAAAAGTGAATGTCACACTTTGAAAAGTATACATCTAATATTATCATGTACGTATTTGATAGAGTGAGTTTAGAGACAATCATAAATGAAAGCTCTTTTTGTTTGTTTGTTAGAATTATAATCCTTTGTGACTAGTGAGAGCAACAACAAGTTAAATTTACTTTCATATTTTATTGGTAACACCAAATTTATTTGGGACTGAGAATTTTTTATTTTATTTAATATGGCTTGACGACAAGAAAAGAAAGTACTATGTCCCATCCCAACGCAACTCAACCCAACCCAACCAAAAGGGAAAAAATAGAAAAAAGAAAAAGAAAAAACACAAAAATAGACCATATACCCCCTTTTCCCCAACCACAAATTGACCTAAAACATAGCCATTTGTTGTGAGCATACTTTGGTTCTTCAAAGAAATGCCTCTACATAGATACCAATGCATGATAATTAGACTCGATTATTGTTCCTCGCAGCAGAAGACAGGTACATCGAAAGGAATGGACGAGGCGACACTGGCCTTTGAACATTATTATTGTTGTTTTGTTGCATACTGAATGAACTGCTGCCAGAGGCTTCACCACGGTTAATGAAACTCCCAAAATTTCCATGAGAATTGTGAGCAAACATTGCACCACCAAAGTTGTAAGGATAGTGAAATGGCATTGATGAAGAACCTTGATAATTGTTGTTAAGAGGCGCAAGTCTACCATTATTGATCTGAGCCGTCACAGTTGTAGCCCTAGGGTTAATTAGGGTGACGGTTTGAATGTCGTTGATGCTAGGGCGGCGACGCTCCGGTGGAGTTGCACTGTTCCGACGACCAAAGTACTTTTGGGCATGACTGGCCACTTGGGTTGGTGTCTTTGAAACAACATAGTATCTTGAGATGCTCTTCCAATCTCCTTTCCCAAATCTGTTCAGTCCCATAAGGAACAGCCTACACATGATTTTTTTTTTTTGTTTTGAAAATTACATATGTATAAATTAAATTTGAACAAACTATAGATGTAAAATTGGAATACAGATTTTTAACAGAAGACTAATCTAAAATGAGATTGAAATTTCCGCTTTACACCAAAACGAAATTACTGTTAAGGGTGAGTGATATCAAAATAAAATATTAAGGGTCACTCTATATATCCTCGCGTGCAGACAATAGAAGTAAATGAAACTAAATCAATTGCAAAAATACAAATAAATTTCTCTTAGGAAGAATTAATTCGTTTGTCTTGATTGTAATAAAATTACGATTCAATGGCCTAGGGGTTATTACACGATCAAAAGGTTTTTCTTTTTATCAAAATTATTTTTCATGGACAAAGAAACTTTATATATATAAGGTTTGAAGATTAACAAAAAGTGAAAAGCTGAAACCATACATTGGTAAGGAAAACACAAGAAACAAGTGATTGTACGATAAAAGAACTCAACGGAGTTAAAAAGATTTAACATGCAAAAAGCAACAACTCATAAAATCAAATCAAATAACATGCAGATATGTTAGTCATAGCTAAAAAAAGAAAAGCAAACAAGCAAAAAGAGAACGAAAATTTACTGGTGTTCTCCTTCAGTCCATGGAATCCCACGTCGGCGACGAGGACGGTTGTTTTCAGCTGGAGGTGGTGTTCCATTTTGAGCAGCTTCCATGTCCGAGTGATCATCTTCCTGAGGCACTTGGTAATTATGCTGTTGGTTACGATCTAGTTCATAACCATTAGCAGCAGGAGCTTTGTTTTTAGGTACAGGATTTTCCATTTCAACATCTTTGAAAATGGCTAGGTAGTATTTTTTGATCTCCTCTAGGGGTTTATGGGGGAGTTTAGAAGCAACATATTCAAAGAATGATGGTGAAATTGGATTATTAAACACAGATAAAGCATTCTCAAATACTTGTTTGTCTTCAGGAGTCCACTCGTCTGCTCGCGCAACGACCTCATTAGCTTGAGGCGTTGCGCTGAACAGACCAAATGTGGACTCTTGGGAGTTTGAGCGCTCTAGGAATTCAGGCCACTCCATTGAAAAAAAACAAGAAAAAAGAGGCTCAAGTGACTGAGAGTGAAGTTATATTATATATGCTTCTTTTTTTTGCACTCAGTTGATGTTTGAGAGTCAATGAGTTGTAGCCTTTTATAGTTGAAAAAAGCTGATTTGAAAGACTAAAATTAAATGCTCCATGTAGGATCAAATGTGAAAATTATTACACTTAGTGAAAGATTACACTCATTGATCAATTTTGAATAGATTCTTTCACATATTGATTCTGTTATACTCACTGATCAATTTTTGAATGGATTCTTCTAGAAATTAATTGACACAGTTAAATTTCATTTCTTGATGGACCCAAGAGAAAAATTATGATATTTAGCATTTGGTGTTGTTGTTTAGAGCTATTGATCTCTCTTTCGCCATTGAAATGGTTGGTTGGTTAGCAATTAGAAAAGAAAACAAATAATAGTACAACATATATAGAATGTGAAAAAGTGGATTAATAATGGTATATATATATTTTGATTTTAAAATATGCAATCGTTCTTATTAATTTCTTTTTTCCCTCCTTTAAGTACTTCCAGTTCCTTAAAACCAGTCCACTATACTTCTTGGG